>OY740789.1:7767902-7785402 GCA_963514005.1 Raja brachyura
TCTATAATAGCCGCAATTATCCTGGGGACGAGGAGGTTCAGATCAGGCTGCATAGCCCAATGTCTTCCGGACACAATTTCAGCTCAGATCTTTCATTAAACTTTAAATGGGTGGGATCACTGAATAAAACATGAGCAGGGTCAGGATTTCGCTCTTTCTGATCGGACGATGCAGCGTGGAAACAGGCCCTTCGGCCCACCGAGTCTGTGCTGACCATCTAGCTTAGTTTTGTCTAGTTCAGATATACAGTGTGGAAACAGGCCCTTCGGCCCATCGAGTCCATGCCGGCCATTTAGTTGAGTCTAGTTTAGTCTAGTTGAGATATACTGTGGATGCAGTGCGGATATACAGGCCCTTCGGCCCATCGAGTCCACGCCGACCATCCAATTTAGTTTAAGAAGGAACTAAATTGCTGGAAAATCGAAGGCAGACAACAAAGCTGGAGAAACTCAGCGGGTGAGGCAGCATCTGTGGAGCGAAAGAAATAGGCGACGTTTTGGGTCGAGACCCTTCTTCTGAAGGGTCCGAAGAAGGGTCTCGACCAGAAACGTTGCCTATTTTCTTCTGGAGTTTAGAAGGATGAGAGGGAATCTTATTGGAATATACAAGATTATTAAGGGTTTGGGCAGGAAACATGTTCCCGATGTTGGGGGAGTCCAAAAACAGGGGCCACAAAGTTGAAGAATAAGGGGGTAAGCCATTTAGAACAGAGATGAGGAAACACTTTTTCTCACATAGAGTGGTGAGTCTGTGGAATTCTCTGCCTCAGAGGGTGGTGGAGGCCCGTTCACTGGATGCTTTCAAGAGAGAGCTTGATAGGGCTCTTAAAGATAGCGGAGTCAGGGGATATGGGGAGAAGGCAGGAACGGGGTACTGATTGGGGATGATCAGCCATGATCACATTGAATGGCGGTGCTGGCTCGAAGGGCCAAATGGCCTCCTCCCGCACCTATTGCCTATTGTCTATTGGACGATCTTTTACATTTACACCAAGCCATTTAACCTACAAACCTGTACGTCTTTGGAGTGTGGGAGGAAACCGGAGTTCTTGGAGTTTGCAAGTTCTCCCATGCGGGTCGCGGGGAGAACGTGCAAACTCCGTGCAGACAGCACCCGTAGCCGGGAGCGAACCCGGGTCTCTGTCGCTGTAAGCGCTGTGAGGCAGCAACTCTACCGCTGCGCCACCGTGCCGCACTATGATACCAAACCCCAATATTATTTTGTTTGAGAAGGAACTGCAGATGCTGGAAAATCGAAGGTAGGCAAAAGCGCTGGAGAAACCCAGTGGGTGCAGCAGCGTCTATGGAGCGAAGGAAATACCCCATCCCGAAACGTTGCCTATTTCCTTCGCTCCATAGATGCTGCTGCGCCCGCTGAGTTTCCCCAGCACTTTTGTCCACCCTCGATATTATTTAGGACTGGTGGCATTAGAACCCTTGGATTAATCAGACTGAATGAATGCGAGGATGTCATTCATCCACTCCACTTAAAACAAGATTGAAAATTCACTTGGGTTCCATGGTAAAGGGGATTTAAAATTCAAGAGTCTATTACAGTAATGTGTTCAATATCAGTGTGATCGCATTTGAATATCAAATGCATTTAAACATGAGTACTGTTGGTCTAAATCGTTTTTGCACCATCCTAGCACCCCTCGAGAGAGCTGCGATGAATTAATGGGGAGTTTGGTCGCTTGAGCTTTGCATCCGGGAGCGCTGTTGGTTTTCACTGACGGCTTTGGTTAAACTACCCAAAAATGGCAAGTTCTCCCGGGGCGACGGGCCAGGACTGGTCTAAGGCTCTTCCAGTCACCAACGCAGATTCACAACTCCACAGGTCTTTGCCATCTCACTAATGGCCCTGTCCCACTGTACGAGTTCATTCCAAGAGCTCTCCCGAGTTTAAGAGCGGAGAATGAACGTAGCGGGTACGTCGGAGCTCGGGGACGTCTCTTAGCGGCTCGTACCGCTAACGGCAGGTACTCGGGAAGACTCGCTAACGGCAGTTTAGGTAAGCACGGGAAGACTCGTGAAGATTTTTCAACAGGTTGAAAAATGTCCACGAGAGCCCCGAGTACCGACGAGCGGCCATTACGTAAATCTCCGAGTTCGAATCAGGACAAACTCGGGAGAGCTCTTGGAATGAACTCGTACTGTGGGACAGGGGTTTTAAACCTATACCCTCCAGTTATTATGTGTAAAGGGCCTGTCCCACGATGCGAGTTCGCTCAAGAGCTCTCCCGAGTTGAAACAAAAAATCAAACTCGTGGTACCTTCATCATGAGTATTTTTTTCCTCCTTGGAAATTTTTCACACTGTTGAAAAAACTTCCCGAGCTTACCGCGTTTCCCAAGTACCTGCCGTTAGCGTTACGAGCAGCTACGGGACGTCCACGAGCCCGGACGTACCCGCTACGTACATTCTACGTACTTACGTACTTAAAGACGTTAGGTCTTTATTCTGTGGAGCGCAGAAGGTTGAGGGGGGATTTGATTGAGGTCTTTAAATTGATGAAAGGGATAGACAGAGTTGACGTGGATAAGCTTTTCCCATTGAGGGTAGGGAAGATTCAAACAAGAGGGCATGGCATGAGAATTAAGGGACAGAAGTTTAGGGGTAACATGAGGGGGAACTTCTTTACTCAGAGAGTGGTGGCTGTGTGGAATGATCTTCCAGCAGAAGTGGTGGAGGCAGGATCGATTTTAACATTTAAAAGTAAAGTGGATAGGTATATGGACGGGAAGGGAATGGAGGGGTATGGTCTGAGTGCAGGTAGATGGGACTAGGGGAAAATAAAGACCTAACTTGTTCAACCTTTCTCTGTAACTTAGTTGCTGAAACCCAGGCAACATTCTAGTAAATCTCCTCTGTACTCTCTCTATTTTGTTGACAGTTTTGTTTTAAGGAAACTTTCGCTTTTCTACGTGGGGGAGGGGGGAGGGGGAAACCGCTTCCCAATCGCTTTCCGGCGGGGACGCGACTATTTTTCATGGTGTTGCTTCCTCGCCCCCCCCCCCCCCACCCCACCTCGCGGCCTACCAGCTGGATCGGAGCGGCCTTTCCTACCGGAGACCGGGGACCGGACCAGAGCTTTGGCGGCGGGGGCGGCGGCGGCGGTGCGGCGCTGGATTCACCGTGGAGCGGGCGATGCCTTCCTGGATCGCCATTTGGATCGTAATCCAACATCGCGGGGCAGCGGGTTCACGGAGCTCCCGGCGCGGCCGGCGCTGACCGACCGACATCGCGGAGTCCCAGGGGCCCTTTGCCGAGGGCCGCCGGCGTTGAATCTCCGGCCAGCTGGAGACGTCGGGAGCTGCGGCGGGACTCCGGTGGGAAGCGGCCGTTTCGGAGTTCCAACATCCCGGCGAGCGGGCCTGAGCGGTGGGCCGCCCGTAGCGGCGACTGCGGAGGCCTCCGGAGGCCCCGACCACGGGAGAACATCGAGGATGAGACTGACTTTGGTGCCTTCCCTCAACATGGGAAACTTTGACTCTGCTGTGTGGGGAAGTTTTATCTTGGACTCTATCGTGTGTTGTGCTATTTATTTTAGTGTAATGCTGTATGGTGATCACATTCCACTGCGCCAACTGGCACATGTGACAAATAAATGTATCTTGTATTTTCTCTCTTTCTGCGGAAGCCGTCTCTCTCCTCCCACCCGCTGTGATCTAGGGTCAGGTTTGTGAGCAAAGTCTGTCCACTTTTCCATTGCCTCTCATCCACCTGTCTGCACTGATAACATTCAGGCAGCAGAGCCTGCCCAGGCAAGACCACAATCTCGTTCCGCTCCTTGTGGAATTAACGCTGGCTTTTCCAACCTGTGTTAAGAAACTTATCACCTGGCTTTTTGCCTGGTTCAACTTGTTGCTTTCGACTGGTGCAACACCCCACCGACAGTTTACAGGTGGACGCGCATATTAATTCAGGAACTTTAAATTTTCCCGGCTGCTATCTACACAACTGAACCATCCTACCACAACCAGAGAGCAGTGCCGAACTACTATCTACCTCTTTGGTGACCCTCGGACTATCCTTGATCGGACTTTGCTGGCTTTAGCTTGAACGTTATCCCCTTAGACAATGGACAATAGGTGCAGGATGTAGGCCATTCGGCCCTTCGAGCCAGCACCGCCATTCAATGTGATCACGGCTGATCATCCCCAATCAGTACCCCGTTCCTGCCTTCTCCCAACATCCCCTGACTCCGCTATCTAGCTCTCTCTTGAAAGCGTCCAGAGAACCGGCCTCCACCGCCCTCTGAGGCAGAGAATTCCACAGACTCTGTGTGAGAAAAAGTGTTTCCTCGTCTTCGTTCTAAATGGAGTTACAGGATGGACTTATTGTGTATCTGTACACTGTGGACGGCGCGATGGTAATCGTGCGTTGTCTTCCCGCTGACTGGATAGCGCACCACAAAAGCTTTTCGCTGTACCTCGGTGCACGTGACATGAACTAAACTGTAAACTGTAAAGGCAAAAGGTGCAGGGGAGGGAGGTTTAATGGGAATCTGGGGGGGGGGGTAACTTTTTCAGGCAAAGTGCGCTTGGAACGAGCTGCTGGAAGAGGTGGTTGAGGCAGAGACTATCGCAACGCCCAAGAAACATTTAAGAACCGTTTAAGAAACAAGGGCGGTCACGGTGGCGCAGCGGTAGAGTCGCTGCCTTACAGCACTTGCAGCGCCGGAGACCAGGGTTCGATCCTGACCACGGGTGCTGTCTGTGCGGAGTCCGCACGTTCTCCCCGTGACCTGCGTGGGTTTTCTCCGAGATCTTCGGTTTGCTCCCACACTCCAAAGACGTGCAGGTTTGTAGGACAATTGGTTTGGATTTGTACACTTAGTGTGTGTCGGCTTGTGTTAGTGTGCGGGGATCGCTGGCAGGCACGGACTCGGCGGGCCGAAGGGCCTGTTTCCACTCTGTAGCTCTAAAAGCAAAACTAAAAAAATGAATTTAGACCGGTACATGGATAGGGCAGGTTTAGAGGGATACGGGGCAAATATAGGCAGGTGGGACTGCATGAGTAGATTCAACATCTGAAGAAGGGTCTCGACCCAAAACGTCGCCTATTCCTTCGCTCCATAGGATGCCGCCTCACCCTCTGAGTTTCTCCAGCAATTTTGTCCACCTTCGATTTTTCCAGCATCTGCAGTTCTTTCTTATGCAGTAGATTGAACATGTTGGTTGGTGTTGGCAAGATGGGCCGAAGGGCCTGTTTCCACACTGTGTGACTCTATGACTGTGACACTGATTCCAATGGTGCAAGAAAGGGTTGGTCGCCATCTTGGAAGGACACCTTAAACCCCTATGTCCTCTAGTCCTCGATTCCCTTACTCTGGGCAAGCACTCTGTGCGTCTAACCGATCTATTCCTCTCATGATTTTGAGCACCCGCATATAATCACCCCTCATCCTCCTGCGCTCCAAGGAATAGAGTCCCAGCCTGCTCAACCTCTCCCTGTAGCTCGGGCTCCATGAGTCCCGGCAACATCCTCGTCGGTATGATGAATGTATCACTGCAAAAGGTAGACATTTACGGCTTGGCGGAAGTTTTTAAAATCTTCTCCACTAATGCTGGCAGCTCAGTCAAACCAATTGTTTAAGCGGTATGAACATTGACTTCTCCAATTTCAGGTAGTCCCTGCTTTCTCCCTCCTTCCCCTCCCCTTCCCAGCTCTCCCACTGTCTCCGCCTCTTTCTTTCTTCTTCCCGCCCCCACCACCCCCCCCACATTAGTCCTCGATCCGAAACGTCACCTATTTCCTTCACTCCACAGATGCTGCCTCACCCGCTGAGTTTCTCCAGTATTTTTGTCTACCTTCTAGTGGTTGATAGGGTGGTTCAGAAACCTGTGACCTCGTGGGTTTTCTCCGGGAGCTCCGGTTTACTCCTACGTCTCAAAGACGCACAGGTTTATAGGTTGATTGCCTTCTGTAAATTGTCCCTAGTGCGTGTGGGATAGAATTAGTACAGGGGGTGATAGGTTCAGACTAAAAGGGCTGAAGGGCCTGTTTATGCGCCATATCTCTAAACTAAACTAGGAATAGGAATATCAGAAGGCAAATTATGTTGTCCTAGACAATAGGTGCAGGAGTAGGCCATTCGGCCCTTCCAGCCAGCACCGCCATTCAATGTGATCATGGCTGATCATCCCCAATCAGTACCCCGTTCCTGCCTTCTCCTCATATCCCGTGACTCCGCTATCTTTAAGAGCCCTATCCAGCTCTCTCTTGAAAGTATCCAGAGAACCTGGCCTCCACCGCCCTCTGAGGCAGAGAATTCCACAGACACATTCCACTCCAGACTGTTGTTATACCTGTCGGGCAAAAGGCACTAGGCACTTCAACTCCCCCTCCCATTCTGTATCCGACCTTTCTGTCCTGGGCAGTCTACACCCCAGTGTTATGAACATGGACTTCTCCAATTTCAGGTAGTCCTTGTTTCCTCCCTCCTTCCCAGCTCTCCCACAGCCCACTGTGTCCGCCTCTTTCTTCCTTCTTCCCACCCCCAAATCAGTCTGAAGAAGGGTCTCGACCCGAAAAGTCACCTATTTCCTTCGCTCCATAGACGCTGCCTCACCCGCTGAGTGTCTCCAGCAGTTTTGCGGCATCTGGTAGCCCCGCTAAATCCCACTGCCGGAGTATAATACATTGGAGGAATACCCCAGAGTTGGGAAGGCATCATAGAAAACAGTTGCAGGAGGAGGCCATTCGGCCCTTCGAGCCAGCACCGCCTTCAATGACTAGTCCTAATGGTTAGTAGACAAAAATGCTGGAGAAACTCGGCGGGTGAGGCAGCATCTATGGAGCGAAGGAATAGGTGACGTTTCGGGTCGAGACCCATCTTCAGACTGATGTGGATGTGGGGGTGGAGGGGGGGGGGGGGAAGAAGAAAGGAAGAGGCGGAGACGGTTGGCGGTGGGAGAGCTGGGAAGGGGAGGGGAAAGAGGGAGAAAGCAGGGACTACCTGAAATTGGAGAAGTCAATGTTCATACCGCTGGTCCATAGAAACATAGACAATAGGTGCAGAAGGAGGCCATTCGGCCCTTTGAGCCAGCACCGCCATTCATTGTGATCATGGCTGATCGTCCCCTATCAATAACCCGTGCCTGCCTTCTCCCCATATCCCTTGACTCCACTAGCCCCTGGAGCTCTATCTAACTCTCTCTTAAATCCATCCAGTGATTTGGCCTCCACTGCCCTCTGTTGCTGTTGAATTCCACAAATTCACAACTCTCTGGTTGACAAAGTTTTTTCTCACCTCAGTCTTAAATGACCTCCCCTTTATTCTGAGACTGTGGCCCCTGGTTCTGGACTCGCCCAACATTTGGAACATTTTCCCTACATCTAGCTTGTCCAGTCCTTTTATAATTTTATATGTTTCTATAAAATCCCCCCTCATCGGCCCACTGTTTCTCCTTGTTTTTTTCTAAATTTCGCTTGAGTATTGCCCTTCCAGGAATTCCTTTGGGATCAGGGAGAGGGGCGAAGGAAGGGAAGGGTAAGGGAAGAGGGGGGAGGGTCGGGAGGGGGAGGGCGGTGGACTGAGAAGAGGGGAGGGGGGGGGGGGGGGGGGAGGGGAATTGAACATATCTCTACAAAAACAGAGAACAGAATCACGTGACGTCACAACATTGAACGGCAGTCACGGCAGACACAGACCAAGGGCTCCAGCAGTTCCAAGAGAGGAATTCGAGGAGGCAGAGGCTCGGCAGAAACCCACGACCACAAACACTGAGTACAACTTGTTACGAAATTAAACGAGAAAAAAAAAAAAAAAATGATCCGGACAGGACGGCAGAACCCTCCCTCCCCCTGACGGGTTAGCACGAGACACAGACACGCACACAAAATGGAACCCTCAGTCCATGCACCGGTTCGAGAACCGCAACACCCCCGTGGCTCGTGGAAAGGAGTTAGCACTACGGGCATGCCGCGTACAAAATGCTGCTTCACCAAGTCAAAGATGAATCCATCGTCACTCAGAAATAAAACAATGATTGCCTGACAATAAAATTCTTTTTGTGCCATCTGCCATTTCTTTGAATAAAGGTTATCGTCTTGTTAACGGGAGGACAAAACAAAAGAGAGAGATGTTTTGAAGGGGCATTCTTGATCGGGATGGGGGGGGGGGGGGGGGGGGAGGTGTCAGGGGTTACGGGGAGAAGGGAGGAGAATTGGGGTTGGGAGGGAGAGATGGGCCAGCCATGATTGAATGGCGGAGTGGACTTGACGGGCCGAATGGCCTAAATTCTGCTCCTATCACATGAACTGATGACCTCAAAGGTTCGAAGGTTTATACGGAGTAGGGTGGGGGAGAGGGGGAAAGGGTGGGGGAGAGGGAGTGGGGGGGAGAGGGGGTGGGAGAGGGAGTGGGGGGGGCAGAGGGAGTGGGGGAGAGAGAGGTAAGGGGAGGGGAGAGTGGGAGAGAGTGAGGGGGAGAGGGAGAGAGAGAGAGAAGGAAGGGGAGAGGAGAGGGGGAGAGAGAGGGAGGAGGAGAGAGAGAGGGGGAGAGGGGAGAGAGGGAGAGAGGGAGAGAGGGAGAGAGGGGGAGAGGGGGAGGGGGGAGAGAGGGAGAGAGTGAGGGGAGAGGGGAGAGGGAGAGAGGGAGAGAGGGGGAGAGGGGGAGGGGGGAGAGAGGGAGAGAGTGAGGGGAGAGGGGAGAGGGGAGAGAGGGAGAGAGTGAGGGGGAGAGAGGGTGAGATGGAGAGAGGGGGAGAGGGGAGAGTGAGGGGAGAGGGGAGAGGGAGAGAGGGAGAGGGGGAGAGGGGAGAGGGGGAGAGGGGAGTGAGGGGGAGAGGAGAGTGGGGGAGAGGGGAGAGGGAGAGAGGGAGAGAGTGAGGGGGAGAGGGGAGAGTGAGGGGAGAGGGGAGAGGGAGAGAGGGAGAGGGGGAGAGGGGAGAGAGGGGAGAGGGAGGGGAGAGGGAGAGAGGGAGAGAGGGAGAGGGGAGAGGGGGAGAGGGGAGTGAGGGGGAGAGGGGAGTGAGGGGGAGAGGGGAGTGAGGGGAGAGAGGGGAGAGAGGGGGAGAGGGGAGGGAGGGGGAGAGAGTGAGGGGGAGAGGCCAGACAGATTTCCACTTTGTTTCCACTGGTCATTCATACACAACTTTCTCTGGCAGTCCAGGGTGGAAGTCTTCACCCTTGCTGCTCGGTTCGATGGCAAGAAAAGATTTTGTTGCCTCCAGAGGAAAAAAAAAACATTTTTTTTCCCGCAAAAAAAAACCGAAAACTGTATTGAAAAAAAAAAATCACAACGACTTTTTTAAAAAAATAATTAAAAAAGGAACATCTCCAAAAAAAGTTGAAGGTGATTGTTAAATTTTTTTAAATTTAAATTTTTTTTTTTTTTTTTTTAACAAAGTATAAATGAATATATACATGTATCTATAATATATATATATATATAGATTGACCGTATCGTTATCCACCACCAAAATCACATGCGGCACATGATGAAGTGAAGTGGGGTGGAGATGTTAGATATCAAACATTATGATGGAATCCAACTTAAAACAGGCAGGGAAGGAAAGAATAGAGAGGACGACATCGCATGCGGTTGTGAGCTTGGTTGGCTTGTGAAGGTAAAGGCATGAAGGCGTGAATTTCTGTGTAAAACGCATGATGGGATGATTCAGGGCTGCTAGCGGCCTATCTTCGTCAAATCGTAAAATCGTATGGAGGTTTTTGGCCCAAATCGTGAAAATTAGTTAAACTCGAGGGGAAAATCTTCTCAAAAATTTCGAGCCTCGAAATTTGGTATTTGATATCAGTCACTGATATTCAAATACCGATGACCCGATATTAATTAATTCTTTAAATGAATAAATAGATAAGGGGCGTTTAAATATTTTTTGCTGTGTAAATTAGCTTCTCCATATCCCTTTTATCGTATATCTGCACTACTGTTTAGATAGATATATATATATCAATATATATGAGGGTACATACTCTGATGGTATGTGTATACATATATCATCAAGCCTGCAGAATGGTTCGACTGCAAAGTTGAACTTTCATACACAGAAATTCTCTGATATCTGTTCTCTATTGCGATAGCCTCGGCCCGTGGGCAGGTTTTCGAAGGAGAGAGAGAAAATGAAGGGAAAAAAAAAATTTTTTTTTTAAACTATAAGGGGGCTGTCCTATTTTTTTTTTTTTTGCAAGGGCACACACCGAGCCGGATACGGTAGCAGAAAGCAAAATGCTTCCGGCCGATGAGTTGTGGAAAAGTGAACACAGAAAAAGAGGAGTGTGAATTTGCTGCAGCGGCATTCATTTGCGATTCTGACAGCGACATTTTGAGAGCCGTTTTGACTGGTTTGGCCACTCAGCGGCTGGGCTTTTTTTTTGCCTTGCGAGTGACCAAACCGCGTCTCCGCAGGCCCCCCCCCCCCCACCCGGAGAAGTCCCCCTGGGCTGGTGTGAGGAGAGGGCAAGCCTATCGAGGTGCGATCTTTGTCGCCGTTGCCCGCTGGGATCCTTCCTCTCATTCCGAGGAGGGAACCCCCACAGAAGGATTCAACGTGTTTGGAAGGAACTGGTTTAAAACCGAAGGCAGGCACGAACAAAAAAGACTGGAGCAACTCAGCGGGACAGGCAGCATCTCTGGGGGGGAAGGGCTTGGACTTTGGGGTCGAGTCCCTTCTTCGGACAGCGTCGACCCAAATCGTCACCTAATCACCGAAACATTCCCTGACAGGGTACTACTGATTGGGGACGGTCAGCCTTGATCACTTTGAATGGCGGTGCTGGAGCGACGGGCCGAATGGCCTACTCCTGCACCTATTGTCTATTGTCTATTGACTCTGGTCTTCAGCAATCCAGCCAGGGGAAAAAGGTTCTGACTGTCTACCGTATCTGCGTCCCTCATAGTTTTATATAACAATAGTCTATTGTTGAGAGGGCAGGAGAATGGGGTCAGGAGGGGCGAGGTAGATCAGCCATGATTGAATGGCGGAGTAGACTTGATGGGCCGAATGGCCTGATTCTACTCCTATGACCCATTCCACAGAGATGCTGCCTGTCCCGCTGAGTTGCTCCAGCTTTTTGTGTCTATCCTTGCTGGTTCAATGTTAGGGCAGCTCCTTTTAATTCGACGTCTGCTAACTTTATTGAAAAAAATCCCTTATCACGAAAATGACACGGCGATCGTCGCTGGGCTCCAAAAATGGCCTCTGTCCCGAAAGCGGCGCTCTCCTCTCACCCACACCGCTACAGGGAGACCCCCCCCCCCCCACCCCCCTCCCTTTCTTGACCCTCACGACTTTGTGTGCTGTCTTTTTTTGGATTTTTATTCAAAAAAAGTCTTACTTCTTTAGCTCGTTTTACTTTCTAACGCGCGGTCGGCAACAGGGGGGGGGGGAGGGGGAGGGGGAGGGGGAGGGGGAGGGGTGTAGGGGGAAGAAGAAGCAAGCAAAATTGGACTGACCTAACCCACCTGAGCTCGGCTCGCACTCGTCGAGGTCCTCATCATCGCTGGCGCACTCCGCGGACGACACGATCAAGTCGTCGGTGACCTGCGGGCGAGAGACAGAGAGGTGGAGGGGGAGGGAGGGTCAGGGTCCTGCACTGACACACGCGTAAATAACATCACCAGACGGATGGATGCACAGAGTCTCTTGTGCAGAGCACGGGAACATCATTGCACCAATCTCACTGAAACTTAAGGGGGCCCGTCCCACTTACGCGACTCTTTCGGCGACCCATCATAGGTCGCTGCTGGTCGCCGAAAACGTACATGTTGATGATCCAGAACAAGGTACGACTCTTTGGGCGACTACTCACGACCGTACAGGCTTCACCCAAAGAGTCGTACCTTGTTCTGGTCGCCGCTGGATTTTCAACATGTTGAAGATTTTCGGGTGCCGGCAGTCACCGAAAATGTCGCGTTCGTGGGTCAGGCCCTTTACAGAATAATGGAAGGCAAAGATAGAGTCTGACGTTGGGTCTGGGGGTGGGGGTGGGTGAACAATGAACAAAAATAGACAATAGTCTATTGGGGTACTGACTGGGGATGATCAGCCATGATCACATTGAATGGCGGTGCTGGCTCGAAGGGCCGAATGGCCTACTCCTGCACCTATTGTCTATTGTCTATTAAAAAATGTGTATAAAAGTTCAGTACATATATACACACGCACGCACGCACGCACGCACGCACGCACACACACACATATATATATATAACTCAGCGGGACAGGCAGCATCACTGGAGAGAAGGAATGGGTGACGTTTTGGGTCGAGACATTTGTTTAATAAAGACCTGCAGATGCAGGAAAAATCGAAGGTCGACAAAAAATGCTGGGGAAACTCAGCGGGTGAGGCAGCATTATACGGAGCGAAGGAATAGGCGACGTTTCGGGTTGAGGCCTCGATCGGAAACGTCGCCAAAATTATTCCTTCGCTCCATAGATGCCATCCTCACCCGCTGAGTTTCTCCAGCATTTTATGTCTGCATTCGGGTCCAGACCCTTCTTCAGACTGGCTTTTTCATCAGTCTGAGGAAGGGTCTCGTCCCGAAACGTCACCCATTCCTTCTCTCCAGAGATGCTGCCTGTCCCGTTGAGTCACTCTGGCTTTTTGCGTCTATCTTCGGTTCGAACCAGCATCTGCAGTTCCTTCCTACACGTACATAGAGTGGATGTGGGGAGGATGGAGCGGATGCGTGTACGGGTGTCAGGGGTTATGGGGAGAAGGCAGGGGAATGGGGTTAGGAGGGAGAGATACAGTGGCTTGCAAATGTTTTCACATCCCTTGAACTTTTCCACATTTTGTCACGTTACAACCACAAACGTAAATGTATTTTATTGGGATTTTATGTGATAGACCAACACAAAGTGGCGCATAATTGTGATGAGGAAGGGAAATGATACATGGTTTCCAAATGTTTTTACAAAACTTTTGCAAGCCACTGTAGATCAGCCATGATGGACCGAATGGCCTAATTCTATCCCTGTAACTTGTGAACTTGGGACCAGAGGACATAGGTTTCAATAGACAATAGACAATAGGTGCAGGAGTAGGCCATTCGGCCCTTCGAACCAGCACCGCCATTCAACGTGATCATGGCTGATCATCCCCAATCAGTACCCCGTTCCTGCCTTCTCCCCATATCCCCTGATTCCGCTATCTTTAAGAGCCCTATCTAGCTCTCTCTTGAAAGTATCCAGAGAACCGGCCTCCACCGTTCTCTGAGGCAGAGAATTCCACAGACTCACAACTGTCTGTGAGAAAAAGTGTTTCCTCATCTCCGTTCTAAATGGTTTACCCCTTATTCTTAAACTGTGGCCCCTGGTTCTGGACTCCCCCCAACATCGGGAACATGTTTCTTGCCTCCAGCGTGCCCAAACCCTTAATAATCTTGTATGTTTCAATGAGATTTCCTCTCATCCTTCTAAACTCCAGAGTGTACAAGAGTATTTAAGTGAAGGGGGGGGTAAGATTTAATAGGAATCTGAGGGGTAACGTTTTCACACAAAGGACGGTCTTCTTCTTCTTGCGTATGGCGTGCACAGACAGAAGTTGTAGGACAACTCGACTGAGTGCGGTGGGTGTATGGAACGAGCTGCCAGAGGAGGTTGTTGAGGCAGCGTTGAAGAAACAGTTAGGCAGTACATGGATAGGACAGGTTTGGAGATATGGGACAAGCGCGGGCAGGTGGGACTAGTGTGGCTGGGACATGTGGGCCGGTGTGGGCGAGTTGGGCCGAAGGGCCTGTTTCACACATTCCCTGTCTCCAGAGATGCTGCCTGTCCCGCTGAGTGACGGTTCCTGGAAGGCGGGCTCCGTCCGGGGGGCGCAGTTGGAGTCGGATTCACGGGAAGTCGGTCTTGGAGGGGAGGATGCTCCTCAAACTGCGGAGCATCCCGGACAATACAGCTCACCCCCTCCATCACACGCTGGTCAACCTGAGGAGCACCTTCAGCAACAGACTGGTCCCACCAAGATGCAGCACAGAACGCCACAGGAGACCCTTCTTCCCTTGTGGCTATCAAACTGTACAACTTCCCCCCCTTTTGTCGTGGGGTCAACTGAGCCTGACCTCCACCCCCAAATCCTCCTCCAAATCTATGCACACCCCCGATCCTTCCCGCTCGTCACTTTTATTTCGTGTTTCATATATTTTTGTGTTTTATGACTGTTGGCAGTTCTATCGTATCGAGTCGTATCGAATCGTTACAGCCCCGGAGACCTGTGTTTCGATCCTGACTCCAGGTGCTGTCTGTGTGGAGTTTGCACGCCCTTCCCGTGACCTGTGTGGGTTTTCTCCGGGTGCTCCGGTTTCTCTCCCACACGCCCAAAGACGTGCAGGTTTGTGGTGTAACTGGCTTGGTATATTTATAAATTGTCCCCAGTGTGCGTGGGATAGTATTGGTGTACGGGGATCGGCGCCTCGGTGGGCCAAAGGGCCTGTTTCCCATGCTGTGTCTCTAAACTAAACTGAGCTCCTTCTTCCCAGTGGCTATCCAAATGTACAAGTCCCCCCCCCCTTCTGTTGGGGTAGACTGAGACTGACTCCCCCCCCCCCCCCCCCCCACCCCAATCCTTTCCGATCATCACTTTAATCTCATGGTTCATGTATCTTATGTTTTATCTGAGGAAAGACGTTCTTGCCATCGAGGGAGTACAGAGAAGGTTCACCAGACTGATTCCTGGGATGGCGGGACTTCCATGTGAAGAAAGACTGGATAGACTCGCTGGAATTTCGAAGATTGAGGGGGGATCTTATAGAGACTTACAAAATCCTTAAGGGGTTGGACAGGCTAGATGCAGGAAGATTGTTCCCGATGTTGGGGAGGTCCAGGACAAGGGGTCACAGCTTAAGGATAAGGGGGAAATCTTTTAGGACCGAGATGAGAAAAACATTTTTCACACGGAGAGTGGTGAGTCTCTGGAATTCTCTGCCACAGAAGATAGTTGAGGCCAGTTCGTTGGCTATATTTAAGAGGGAGTTAGATGTGGCCCTTGTGGCTAAAGGGATCAGGGGGTATGGAGAGAAGGCAGGTACGGGATACTGAGTTGGATGATCAGCCATGATCATATTGAATGACGGTGCAGGCTCGAAGGGCCGAATGGCCTACTCCTGCACCGGTTGTCTATGTTTCTACGTTTCTGACCGTTGGCGGAACAATTTCCCTCCTGGGATAAATAATGTTCTATCGTAACGTTTCGTATCCAGCATTTTGCGTCTACCTTTGGTATAAAGAGGCATCTGCAGTTCGTTCCTAAACCTTTCGCTCAATGCCAGCCAGATACAGGAGATAGTGGTACACATGTCCCAGTTTGCATTAACGGAGCCAAAGTAGAGATCCTGGGAGTCAAGACCGCCAACAAACCTCTCCAGGACCACCCAAAGATCAAGGACCAAGAATTCACACCAACGCCTCGACTTCCGTAGAAGGCTTTGGAATTTGGCAAGCATGTCCCCTCCAACTCTCCCCAACTTAAGATGCGCCGCAGAAAGCACTTTATCGGGATGCATCACAGCACGGTTTGGGAACAGCTCCATCCAAGACCGTGAGGAATTGCAGAGAGTTGTGGACGCAGCCCAGACCGTCACGCAAACCGACCTCCCTTCCGTCGACTCCATTCATACCTCACGCTGCCTCGACAAGGCCGGCGGCATCATCAAGGACCAGTCGCACCCCCGGCCACTCCCTCTTCTCCCCCTCTCCCACCGGGCAAGAGGTGCGGAAGTGTGAAAACGCACAGCTCCAGGTTCATTCGACCTTGGGGCACGCGAGAATAAAGGAGAACTGACCTCATCTCGTATCGCCCCTCCCAGCATACGCACAAGGGAGAGGATGTTGGAAGGTCGGTGCCCCATCGAGGCCAACCCTGACCCTCCCACCCACGCTGGCCTGAACAATCTGCCCAACACGCTGCCCAACAAGTCCCGCAAACCCTTCTGGTCTCCCGTTAAATCCATGGAAGACTTTGACTCCAAGACTGAGTGGCGCAGAGCCGGGAAAGATGGCAACGCCAACAACGGAGAGGTCATCACAGACCCCCCCCCCCCCCCCCCCTCCCCAAGTGAGACCACCGATGTTTGGCCTCCATCACAACCCCGAACAGAATCCGCACCCTCCATGCAAGAACAGCCCGTCACCTGCATCAGTGGGGGGTGACAGACAGCCCTGCTTGTGACTGTGGACATCCGGACCAGACCATCCCACACACATCGCGAATGGCTGCCCACCGAGGCGTTTCCCTGGGGGCATCAAAGCCCATCCGCCCAGTAACTGACGCTGTCCTGGCCTGGATGTCCACCCTTGATCTACAACGTTGGGCTGTGCACGCCATACGCAAGAAGAAACCGTTTAAACGTCCAGTTTAAATTCCAGTTGGAATATTTTGGAGGACCATGTAACCAAGAACCAACCTAGGCAGACCAAGGATAACTTCTTCCTGGCAGTTATCAGGCAACTGAACCATCCTGCCAACAACTAGAGAGCGGTCCTGAGCTATTATCTACCTCATTGGAGACCCTCGGATTGTTCTCGATTTTACCTTGGACTATTTACGTTATTCCCTTATCGTTTGGTGAGACCAATTCTGGAGTATGGTGTACAATTTTGGTCGCCTAATTATAGGAAGGATGTCAACAAAATAGAGAGAGTACAGAGGAGATTCACTAGAATGTTGCCCGGGTTCCAGCAACTAAGTTGCAGAGAAAGGTTGAACAAGTTAGGTCTTTATTCTTTGGAGCGCAGAAGGTTAAGGGGGGACTTGATTGAGGTCTTTAAAATGATGAGAGGGATAGACAGAGTTGACGTGGATAAGCTTTTCCCATTGAGGGTAGGGAAGATTCAAACAAGAGGGCATGACATGAGAATTAAGGGACAGAAGTTTAGGGGTAACATGAGGGGGAACTTCTTTACTCAGAGAGTGGTGGCTGTGTGGAATGATCTTCCAGCAGAAGTGGTGGAGGCAGGATCGATTTTAACATTTAAAAGTAAAGTGGATAGGTATATGGACGGGAAGGGAATGGAGGGGTATGGTCTGAGTGCAGGTAGATGGGACTAGGGGAAAATAAATGGTCGGCATGGACTGGAAGGGCCGAGAAGGCCTGTTTCCGTGCTGTAATTGTTATATGGTTATATGGTTATCATGTATCTGTACACTGTGGACGGCTCGATTGTAATCATGTATTGTCTTTCCGCTGACTGGTTAGCGCGCAACTAAAGCTTTTCCCTGCACCTCGTTACACGTGACACTAAACTCAAACTTAGAGTTGGTGCCTAACAGCGACCGAGGCCCAGGTTCGATCCTGACCACGGGTCCTGTCTGTACAAAGCTTGTACGTTCTCCCTGTGACTGTGTGGGTTTTCTCCGGGTGCTCCGGTTTCCTCCCACACTCCAAAGGCTGACAGGTTTGCAGGGTAATTGGCTGCTGCAAGTTGTAAATTGTCATAGAAACATAGAAAATAGGTGCAGGAGGAGGCCATTTGGCCCTTCGAGCCAGCACCGCCATTCATTGCGATCATGGCTGATCGTCCCCAATCAAT
>OY740789.1:7790402-7820402 GCA_963514005.1 Raja brachyura
ACTCTCTCTTGAAAACATCCAGTGAATTGGTCGCCACTGCCTTCTGTGGCAGAGAATTCCACAGATTCACAACTCTCTGGGTGAATACGTTTCTCCTCATCTCAGTCCTACATGGCTTGCCCCTTATTCTTAAACTGTGACCCCCTGGTTTTGGACTCGCCCAAAATACGGAACAGTTTTTCCTGCATCTAGCCTGTCCAATCCCTTAAGAATTTGGGAATTTCGGGAAATAGACACAGAATGTTGGAGTCTGTGTAATTTCATTTCGGAGTCACGTGAGTGACTTCGTGAAGAACCCGCCAGCACGCATGCGCGACATATCGTCGCTCGCATTTGCAGTCGACGGCTGGAGGAGGAGCGCGGCTCACCACCAGCCCTTAAAAGGACCAACTCAGGTAAGTATAACCAACCTTGAGCTGGTTGGGTTTGTCTGTTTGTGTATTTTTCCCTACAGAAAACCATGGACAAAAGGAGTAAGAGCCGCAGGACATCCGCTAGGACCTGTCGGCCACCGAGCCCGGAGCTCCCTTCTACAGCACCTGCTGGAAGGACCGGGAAAAAGGCGCGAAAATCGGGGAGCCCTGTAGTCACAGGACCCGAATCACCGACACAGCTGAGCTCTAGCGGAGTTCCCGCAGAGCAAGAAGTCGGAACAGCGCCGGAGCAGGTGGACCCTGACTCCATTTCTCTCTCGCCAACTGGATCATTGGCAGAGGCGAGCAAAAAGGGTTTACGTGCTGCTGCACGGCCTTTCTCCCTGAGCCCTCATAGCAGAGCCAGGGATAGAGCTCGAGAACCCAGCCCTTTACGGGCAGAGGGTTCACCAGGAGCCGCTAGATTGCGGCCTGGTGCATCAACGAGACCTGAGTCCACTGGCAGACCAAGGAGGGCCAGTAGAGACTCACCACCTAGTTGGGCCAGGAGCAGTCACACAGGTGGAGTCTCGCCACGGTCACCGCTTCCCCCGCTGGGGGCTGGACGGGACCGTACGCCGTCTGGGTCCAGGAAAAGGACAGTCGGCAAGCCCGCGCGGATGTCGGGTCACCACGCCGAGGCGTCGGGTGCCGACTTTTCGCCGCATATGCCCTCAGAGGCAGCCGGATACAGCTCAGCCAAAAGAAGGCGTATGAGCAGATCCGCGCGGGAGTCGTTCAGTTTCGCTGAGGCGGCTGGTGGCGACTTATCGTCACGGCACCGACATTACCTCGATGAGGTACGGGCCGATGATAGGAGCCTCAGAAGTTCCTTCGGGCATGAGGACTCTAACCGCCCATTCACGCACGATGAAGGGCGCATAGACCGGATGGAGAGGATCATGGAACAACTCCTGCTCAATCAAAGACAGGAAACTCACAGTTCCAGGGGACTCATGAACATATCCCCATCATCTATGGGTAGCATGAGGCCAGAAGAGGAGGAAATCTTGGTACATGCCCCAGTTGCACCTGAAGTTCCCCAGGAAGAACTCCTGGACGTGGCAGCCAAGTTTGGATTACCCATATCAACGGGACAACCCCTCGACTCCAAGCTGGCTCCTACCATAGATTTCCTCACGAACCATCAGCTACAGGAGGAGGTCCTTGCAAAGGCCATGGATAGACACAAGGCGCCGGGCAATTGCAATTCGCTCAATGTGCCTATAGTCAACATGCCTATTTGGGGCAATATCAGCCCAGGCATTCGAACTCAGGAAGTGAAATTACAAAGAATCCTGAAGTTGCTTACATCTGGGATAACCGCGTTTGCAAGGTCGGTGGATGGAGTGGATCTAAACACCGAACAGGAGGATGCCCTGGCTCTACTTTGCAACACGCAATACGAAATTAATGCTTTTAGAAAAAGCATTATTAAGCCAACATTAAACCCCAAATTTGCGGGAATATGTAGAGCACCTCCAACACCACCACCCAGACAGCTATTCGGAGAAGACCTCCCGAAGCAGGTCAAAGATCTAGATGACCATGCAAAAACAGGACCTACGTTCCGGCGCCTCCTATGCACCAACAGCCCAGGCCTTTTTTAGGGCTAGGCCCTCAACGGCCAGCATGGAAAATGCGGTTTCCTTACTACCAGCGCAACCCAGCACCTCCACGTCCCACCAAACACGCCAGGGACCACCGATAACCATGAAGGTAAGGCGGTCTGGGTTTCATGCACTGGCATGTCTAACCTCACATGTTGGGGGTAGGCTACGGGGGTTCAAGGAGGCATGGGAAAACATCACCTCGGATGAGTTTATTTTACAAAGTATTCAGGGTTATGAGATTGAGTTCACAAATGGCCAAATTCCTCCACCTCAGCATATGCCGAATCGCAGATATGCACTTTCCAGGAAGGAAACAGCAGTAGGCTATGCTGAAATATTAAGGCTACTAGAGAAAGGTGTGATAGAAAGAACCACACATGAGCCGATTGAGTTTGTTTCCAATATATTTACTAAAACCAAAAAAGATGGTGGATGTCGAGTCATTATAGATCTAACCCATTTGAATACCTTTGTACAATATACCCATTTCAAAATGGACACGTTTGAAACAGCCAAATCTTTGATTTCTGAGGGCTGCTTCATGGCATGCATTGACTTGAAAGATGCATACTATTCAGTATCCGTTCAGAAACATCACAGGAAGTTCTTGAAATTCATCTGGATGGATCAACTTTGGCAATATAAAGCTTTGCCCAATGGGCTTACCACAGCCCCTAGATTGTTTACCAAATTACTTAAACCAGTGTTAGCCACACTGAGGAGGGCAAATCACATGGTCATGGCTTATCTAGATGATATCCTCATTATTGGGCACACATTGGAATCAGCAAAATTGGCAGTTTCAGCCACCGTAGAAATATTCCAAAAAATGGGATTTATTATCCATCCAGATAAATCAAAGTTCTGTCCTTCACAGATCATGGACTATCTGGGGTTCACGATAGATTCCAATCACATGATTGCCACCATACCAACTAACAAGGTTGGGGATGGTATTCTAACATGCAACAACCTGGTCTGCGCCAGTATACCATCAATCAGACAAACTGCTAAGGTAATTGGGAAAATTGTAGCAGTTTTTCCAGCTGCTCAATTCGGACCTTTACATTATCAAAATTTACAAAGATCCAAGATTTCAGCATTGAAATTGAATGCTGGACATTTTGATAGACCTAAGGCAAAAATTGAGTTACAATGGTGGATTGACAATATCCATAACTCATTTAAACCCATCATTGTGCCTCGTCCGGTGGTATACTTACAAACAGACGCAAGCTCCCATGGCTGGGGAGCTACGGACAACAACACTAGTTGTGGGGGCAGATGGGACTCACTAGAATCTACCCTTTTGTTAACACAAGGGATAAATTATTTGGAGATGCTTGGGGCATTCCACGGACTTAGAGCTTATTGTTCAAACTTTACTGACACTCATGTCCGTCTCCAAATAGACAACACCACTGCGGTGGCATATCTAAATCATATGGGTGGTACCAGGTCAATTTCATGTGATGAATTGGCTAATACAATTTGGCTCTGGTGTATTCAAAGGAATATTTGGATTTCAGCTACCTATTTACCAGGTAAGCTCAACACAGTGGCGGACACCAGGTCACGGAAATTCAATGACAACATCGAGTGGATGTTGAATTCCCAAATATTCGAACAAATTACAGCCAAATTTGGTAAGCCGGATATTGACCTTTTTGCGTCACGGTTAAACCATCAAGTACCAACATATGTATCATGGGAGCCAGATCCTGGAGCAATGGCGATGGACGCTTTCTCGCTAGACTGGGGGAAATGGTTTTTCTATGCATTTCCCCCATTTTGCCTCATCAGTCGGGTATTGCGGAAAATCCAGCTAGATGCTGCTAATGGCATTCTTATCATACCCGACTGGCCTACTCAGTCATGGTATCCGGTGGTCCTTGGCATGATCAGTCAACCATGGGTCCTCTTAGAGGGTTGCCCACAATTGGTGACAAACCCCGTTTCAGGGGAACCACATCCCTGCCATAGTCATTTGAATTTATTGGCTTGCAGGATTTGAACAGACCATTACTGAAGTATGGCCTATCATCGAGGACCATGGATACCATGGGAGCATCATGCAGGGAGTCCACAAGACGGCAATATTTATCGCACATCAGGAAATGGGAAACCTACTGCGGCCGCTTGGACATTGCATATGACTCCGTTTCAATCACAGATGTGCTGGAGATCCTTGCGGGGTTACATCATGACGAACACCTCAGCTATAGTGCCATCAATAGCGCCAGGAGCGCACTATCATACTACCTCAATTTGGAGGTAGGATCCAATAAACTGGTGTCCAAACTGATGCGGGGAATATTCAATTCCAATCCGCCTAGACCGCGTTACAACGTCACCTGGGATATTGGGAATGTACTGACCCTGCTCAGGACGTGGTCGCCCAAGATTGGGCTTGAATTGGACAAACTCACCCTGAAGTTGGTGATGTTATTGGCACTTACTTCGGCACAAAGGGTACAGACTCTTCACAAGATCAAGATTGATAGAATGATCTCTACCCCTGAAAAGGTTATTTTCTTTATTGATGAATTGCTTAAACAGCACAGGCCTGGATTTACAGGGCTGCAGCTGGTGTTTCCAGCATACCCCGCTGATGCCAGGCTATGTTTAGCCACCCACATCCGCCACTATATTAAAGTGACGCGGAAATTAAGGGGAATGGAGCAATACTTGCTAATCAGCCATAAGAGACCTCACCATAGAGTGACGGTACAGACTATCTCCAGATGGCTCAGAATCGTCTTGAACGAAGCAGGTATAGATACTAATGTATTTAAATCCTATTCCACCAGGGCTGCATCAACGTCGGCGGCAAAGGTCATGGAGGTGCCCATGGACCATATACTAGCCACAGCGGGATGGGCCAGTGAAGCCACTTTTCACCGGTTTTATAATAAACCTATTACCGCTCCTGGAATGTTCGCAGAAGCTGTACTGAATGCAGGCCGAGAATATTCGACTATTCCCCAGTGAGGTGTTTTTTCTTTTGTTATTATTAATAAATATTATTATTTTTCAGAACAGCAGTCTGAAAATTTTGATTACTCCTGTCCATCCTTATCGTGGCGTGTGTGATAGCATGGACGTTGTCCAGGGCGTGTAATCACAGAAGCTTTGAAGTCTTCACGAAGTCACTCACGTGACTCCGAAATGAAATAGTAAGATTAAACGAGAACTTACCAGTTTGAAGTTTGATCTTTATTTTATGAGGAGTTGCGATGAGGGATTTCGTGCCCTCCGCTCCCAACCCTCGATCATAAAGTCAACTGGTAACTAGAGTCTCTTCAATCTTACTATCACAAGTCATTTCTTTGGTTTGTTGGTTCTGTGATTCCACACCGCTGCTTTGAAGAGATGTCGCGCATGCGTGCTGGCGGGTTCTTCACGAAATCCCTCATCGCAACTCCTCATAAAATAAAGATCAAACTTCAAACTGGTAAGTTCTCGTTTAATCTTACTATTCTCTGCCTCAGAAGGCAGTGGAGGCCGGTTCTCTGGATGCTTTCAAGAGAGAGTTAGATAGGGCTCTTAAGGATAGCGGAGTTAAGGGATATGGGGAGAAGGCAGGAACGGGGTAGTGATTGTGGATACTCAACCATGATCACATTGAATGTGTTGTGCTGGCTCGAAGGGCCGAATGGCCTACTCCTGCACCTATTGTCTGCAGTCTATTAACTCAGTGCATCATGTGTCTCCAACAAACACGTCTCTGCATAGGAAGGAACTGCAGACGCAGGTTTACACCGAAGGTAGACACAAAATGCTGGAGTAACTCAGCCGGTCAGGCAGCATCTCTGGAGAGAAGGAATAGGCGACGTTTCGGGTCAGGACCCTTCTTCAGACTGATGGGGTGGGGGCAGGAAGAAGAAAGGAAGAGGCGGAGACAGTGGGCTGTGGGAGAGATGGGAATGGGAGGGGAAGGAGGGAGAAAGCAGGGACTACCTGAAATTGGAGAAGTCAATGTTCATACCGCTGGGGTGTCAACTACCCAAGCAAAATATGAGGTGCTGCTCCTCCAATTTGCGGTGGGACTCACTCTGGCCATGGTGGAGGCCCAGGACAGAAAAGTCGGATATGGAATGGGAGGGGGAGTTGAAGTGCTGAGCCACCGAGAGATCGGGTTGGTTAGTGCGAACTGCGAGGAGGTGTTGGGCGAAGCGATCGCCAAGCCTGCGCTTGGTCTCACCGGTGTGACTTCCTGAATGACACGAGCATTTGTGCCTTTTGTTAGGAATAAGCCAAAGCCTGAACCTATTCCTTGGGAGGTCATCTTATAGTCCAGTTTGGATACAGCACCAAAACAGGCCCTTCGGCCCACCGAGTCCGCGCCGACCAGCGATCCCCGCACACTAACGCTATCCTACACACACTGGGATTTACATTTTACCAAGCCAATTAACCTACAAACCTGCACGTCTTTGGAGTGCGGGAGGAAACCGAAGATCTCGGGGAAAACCCTCGCAGGTCACGGGGAGCACGTGCAAACTCCGTACAGACGGCATCCATGGCCGGGATCGAACCCACGTCTCTGGCGCCACAAGCGCTGTGAGGCAGCGACTCTACCGCCCTTGTAGAGGTGTACAAAATCATGAGTGGAATAGTTCGGGTAGACGGGGAAAAGGAACCTGAAGGGTAACATTTTCTTTAGTTTGAAGAAGGGTCTCGACCTGAAACGTCACTCATTCCTTCTTTCCCTCCAGAGATGCTGCCTGTCCCGCTGAGTTACTCCAGCACTTTGCGTCTATCTTCGATGTAAACCAGCATCTGCAGTTCCTTCCTCCATTATATAGTTTGGAGTTTATTTGGAGGTTGTAGTATTCAATAGCTTAGTTCAGCACGGAAACAGGCCCTTCGGCCCACCGGGCCTGTGCCAACCGCATTAACACTATCCTACACCCACTAGGGACAGTGTTGACATTTATAACCAAGCCAATTAACCTACAAACCTGCACGTCTTTGGCGTGTGGGAGGAAACCGAAGATCTCGGAGAAAACCTACGCGGGTCACGGGGAGAACGTACAAACTCCGTACAGACAGCATCCGTAGTCAGGATCGAACCCGGGTCGCCGGTGCTGCATTCGCTGTAAAGCAGCGACTCTACCGCTGCACCACCGTGACTGCCCTTATAGCCCGATGGTTGTGGGGAAGAGGTTACTCCAGCGGTTTGTGTCTATCTTCAGTAGGGCAGTTCGGTTCTTGGTTCTTGGTTTCCTGGTTCTCCAAAATATTCCAAATGGAATTTAAACTGGAGGTGGTGGAGGGAGCAACTTAGAAACATAGAAACATAGAAATTAGGTGCAGGAGTAGGCCATTCGGCCCTTCGAGCCTGCACCGCCATTCAATATGATCATGGCTGATCATCCAACTCAGTATCCCGTACCTGCCTTCTCTCCGTACCCTCTGATCCCCTTAGCCACAAGGGCCACATCCAACTCCCTCTTAAATATAGCCAATGAACTGGCCTCAACTACCCTCTGTGGCAGAGAGTTCCAGAGACCCACCACTCTCTGTGTGAAAAAAGTCTTTCTCATCTCGGTTTCCCCCTTATCCTTAAGCTGTGACCCCTTGTCCTGGACCTCCCCAACATCGGGAACAATCTTCCTGCATCTAGCCTGTCCAACCCCTTAAGTATTTTGTAAGTTTCTATAAGATCCCCTCTCAATCTCCTAAATTCTAGAGAGTATAAATCCAGTCTTTCTTCATAAGACAGTCCTGACATCCCAGGAATCAGTCTGGTGAACCTTCTCTGCACTCCCTCTATGGCAATAATGTCCATCCTCAGATTTGGACAACAAACCTGTACGCTGTACTCCAGGTGTGGTCTCACCAAGACCCTGTACAACTGAAGTAGAACCTCCCTGCTCCTATACTAAGCACATTATTGCCATAGAGGGAGTGCAGCGAAGGTTCACCAGACTGATTCCTGGGATGTCAGGACTGTCTTATGAACAAAGACTGCATAGACTCGGTTTATACTCTCTAGAATTTAGGAGATTGAGAGGGGATCTTATAGAAACTTACAAGATTCTGAAGGGGTTGGACAGGCTAGATGCAGGAAGGTTGTTCCCGATGTTGGGGAGTCCAGGACAAGGGGTCACAGCTTAAGGATAAGGGGGAAATCCTTTAGGACCGAGATGAGAAGGACTTTTTTCACACAGAGAGTGGTGGGTCTCTGGAACTCTCTGCCACAGAGGGTAGTTGAGGCCAGTTCATTGGCTATATTTAAGAGGGAGTTAGATGTGGCCCTTGTGGCTAAAGGGATCAGGGGGTATGGAGAGAAGGCAGGTACGGGATACTGAGTTGGATGATCAGCCATGATCATATTGAATGGCGGTGCAGGCTCGAAGGGCCGAATGGCCTACTCCTGCACCTAATTTCTATGTTTCTATGTTTCTATACTCAAATCCTTTTGCTATGAACTTAAGCCAGAAAGGGTTTTTTTGGTGAAGAAACAGCTACCTTAAATTTATTTGTATCTGGTTGGGTAACCATAGAAGGGTGGAGATTATTCCATGCTTTAATTGTGCGTTGGAAGAACTAATTGCTGTCCACATCTGAATTGGTAGCTGGTATCTCAAATTGGATCGAATGCCCTCGTCTGCTCCTAATTGGTTTGGGTTTGGTGTAGGTCTTGTAATCTATATCAAGCTGACCATGAATTGAGGTTGCCGGGGTAACCGAACCATCCAGTTGGTCCGTGGGGCCTGCTGTTTGCACACTGCACGACTCTTGAAACCCCAATGTTAAAAAGAGTGCCTTCAAAGAGCAGGCACGGGCACGATGGGCCGAACGGCCTCCTTCTGCACAGTAAGGCAGTCTGGAGCTTGCATGGATTCGGCAGAGCTTGGCTCTGAGTGTCAGTACTGGGAATCCAATTACAGATAGAGTGGGGCCTCCGCTCTGATGTGAGCGGGCGGTGAAGTTTTCCATTACCCAGCGAGAGATAATGCTGAGATTGAGTTAATGTTGTGGCCATGCGTCTCGTAAATGGATTACGTTGGCGGATCAAGTTTCCAGACGGAAGATTAGTTGCTTTCAGCTTATTAAATGTAAAATAAAATTCTCCGTTCATTTCCCCTGAGGGTCAGGTAGCGATTGCTCAGCAAGGGACGTCCCTGCATTAACGTGGCCAAAACGCTACCAGGTCTGAAACGAGGTCCCCGCGTGTTGTCTTGGCTGGTCTTGTCTTCCAGAGCGATGGGGAGCCATGGCGATTGTCTTCCAGAGCGATGAGGGTGCACACTGGCGCATGTCCCTCACAGCTCTCCCAATTGCTACTGTCCTCAACGGTGGGAGCGGCCTTACAGCGCTTGCAGCGCCAGGTTCGATCCCCGCCACGGGCGCCTGTCTGTGCGGAGTTTGCACGTTCTCCCCCATGACCCGCCTGGGTTTTCTCCTGGGATCTTTGGTTTCCTCCCACGCTCCAAAGACGTACAGTCTTGTCGGTTGTGTGTGTGTGTAGGAAGGAACTAACCACAGAGAGTGGTGGGTCTCTGGAACTCTCTGCCACAGAGGGTAGTTGAGGCCAGTTCATTGGCTGTATTTAAGAGGGAGTTAGATGTGGCCCTTGTGGCTAAAGGGATCAGGGGGAATGGAGAGAAGGCAGGTACGAGATACTGAGTTGGATGATCAGCCATGATCATATTGAATGGCGGTGCAGGCTCGAAGGGCCGAATGGCCTACTCCTGCACCTAATTTCTATGTTTCTATTTCTAACTGCAGATGCCGGTTTAAACCAACGATAGACACAAAATGCTGGGGGTAACTCAGCGGGACAGGCAGCGTCTCTGGAGAGAAGGAATGGGAGACGTTTCGGGTCTGAAGGAGGGCCTCGACCCAAAACGTCACCCATCCCTTCTCTCCAGAGATGCTGCCTGTCCCGCTGAGTTACCCCCAGCATTTTGTGTCTATCTTCAGATTTGCAGGCTAATAGGCTTGGTATATTTGTAAATTGCCCCTAGTGTGTGTAGGACAGTGTTAATGTGCGGGGATCGCTGGTCGGCGCGGACTCCGTGGGCCAAAGTGGCCAGTTGCTGCACCTCTGAACTAAAGTAACCTAAGCTAAAGTTTCACAAGGTTAATTCCCGGGATGGCGGGACTGTCATATGCTGAGAGAATGGAGTGGCTGGGCTTGTGCACTCTGGAGTTTAGAAGGATGAGAGGGGATCTTATTGAAACATATGAGATTATTAAGGGTTTGGACACGCTGGAGGCAGGAAACATGTTCCTGATGTTGGGGGATTCCAGAACCAGGGGCCACAGTTTAAGAATAAGGAGTAAGGCATTTAGAACGGAGATGAGGAAACACTTTTTCACACAGAGAGTGGTGAGTCTGTGGAATTCTCTGCCTCAGAGGGCAGTGGAGGCCGGTTCTCTGGATACTTTCAAGAGAGAGCTAAACAGGGCTCTTAAAGGTAGCGGAGTCAGGGGGATATGGGGAGAATGGAAAGGAACGGGGTACTGATTGGGGATGATCAGCCATGATCACGTTGAATGGCGGTGCTGGCTTGGAGGGCCGAATGGCCTACTCCTGCACCTATTGTCTATTGTATATTGACAGGATTAAACAAGGGCAGGTGGGACTAGTGTAGATGGGACATGTTGGTCAGTGCCGGATGGGCCGAATGGCCTCATTCTACTCCTTCAACTTATGAGGTGACGAGAGGGTTTGCGAGAGATTTGTGTTGAGAAGATTAGTCTTCCCATATCAAGTACATTGTTTGTCTACCTAATGTCTATTGGAAGACAAAAGTGCTGGAGAAACTATGGAGTGAAGGAAATGCCCGAAACGTCACCTATTTCCTTCGCTCCATAGACGCTGCCTCACCCGCTGAGTTTCTCCAGCACTTTTGTGCACTACCTTCCATTTTCCAGCATCTGCAGTTCCTTCTTGGTGTCTGTTGCCTATTATCTCCGAACTAAACAAAAACCATTGAAGTTCGAGGCAAAATGCCGGTGTAACTCAGCGGGACAGGCAGCATCCACCATTGACATCACGGCTATTTGTGTACGGCAGCGAATGGCGTAATTCGGAGCTGCGACGTGCCTATACGTGTGACGGCTGAAGCTGCAATTGATGGCATCACACTACAGTGCGCGCTGTATTTAATTATAGAAAGCCACCTGTAGTTCGAGATGGATAAAGCAGGGACCATGGCCATTAATCAGATCTCCTACATATCATTCATTCTAATCTACTCAATACCGGGCCTGACAGTTCACTTTTATTGACTTACGGGGTTGATTAATGCACAGCCATTTGTCGCCAGGGGCCAACAAACACCAGCCCAGCAACCTCCTGTCTTTCCCACGTCACTTTAGTTTTGTTTTAGTTTCGGAGGCACAGGCCCATCGGCCCACAGCGTCCGCGCCGGCCAGCGATCACCGCCCCCCCCCAACGCCGGCACTGGCCCCGCTCACACTGGGGGGGACAGCTTTACGATCTTGGTGAGGCCACACCTGGAGTATTGCGTACAGTTTTGGTCTCCTGATCTGAGGAAAGACATTCTTGCCGTAGAGGGAGTACAGAGACTGATTCCTGGGATGGCAGGACTTTCATATGAAGAAAGACTGGATAGACTCGGCTTGTATTCGCTGGAATGTAGAAGATTGAAGGGGGATCTTATAGAGACTTACAAAATTCTTAAGGGGTTGGACAAGCTAGATGCAGGAAGATTGTTCCTGATGTTGGGGAGCTCCAGAACAAGGGGTCACAGTTTAAGGATGAGGGGGAATTCCACTAGGACCGAGATGAGAAAAACATTTTTCACACAGAGAGTGGTGAATCTGTGGAACTCTCTGCCACAGAGGGTAGCTGAGGCCAGTTCAATGCCTATATTTAAGAGGGAGTTAGATGTGGCCCTTGTGGCTAAAGGGATCAGGGGGTATGGAGAGAAGGCAGGTACGGGATACTGAGTTGGATGATCAGCCATGATCACATTGAATGGCGGTGCAGGCTCGAAGGGTCGAATGGCCTACTCCTGCACCTATTTTCTATGTTTCTATGTTTCTATGTTTCTAAACCTGGGCACGTCTTTGGGACGAGGGAAGAAACTGGAGCACCCGGAGGGAAAACCCGCGCAGGCCACGGGGAGAACCCGCAAACTCCGCGCAGACAGGGCCCGTGGTCAGGATGGAACCTGCCGCTGCGCTACCGTGCCCCACTTGTTCAAAATGGTGGGCCTAGGCCGGGCCTCGCTTGTCTCCCTGTGTGACAGAAGTGGTCTAACTACTCTGGAGTATAGAAGGATGAGAGGGGATCTTATTGAAACATATAAGATTATTAAGGGTTTGGACACGCTAGAGGCAGGAAACATGTTCCCGATGTTGGGGGAGTCCAGAACCAGGGCCACACAGTTTAAGAATAAGGGGTCAGCCATTTAGAACGGAGACGAGGAAACACTTTTTCACCCAGAGAGTTGTGAATGTGGAATTCTCTGCCTCAGAGGGCGGTGGAGGCCGGTTCTCTGGATACTTTCAAGAGAGAGCTAGATCGGGCTCTTAAAAATAGCAGAATCAGTGGATACGGGGAGAAGGCAGGAACGGGGTACTGATTGGGGATGATCAGCCACGATCATATTGAATGGCGGTGCTGGCTCGAAGGGCCGAATGGCCTACTCCTGCACCTATTGCCTAAAAAGAGTTGTGAGTCTGTAGCATTCTCTGCCTCAGGGGACAGTGGAGGCCAGTTCTCTGGATGCTAGTGTCTATTGTCTATTGTGTTTTCTATGCTGACTAAATAATATTGACCCCATTGTGCTCGAGCTCCTCTCTTGATGAAGGCGAGCAGTCCATTAGTGCACTCCATTACATTCTGCACTTGCCCACTGCCCTTTAATGATCGCACTCCATGTCCAGCACGTCACTGCTCACAGAGCACTCTGATCCCTCTCTTCGAAGGCAAGTGGTCGGGCGGGACATGTTGACGCACTTCACAGCCACCAAAGTGCTTGTGAAGAGGGGTCACTGTGACCATGCGGCCAAATCGACCCAGGCCCTTCGGCCCACCGGATCCATATTGACCAGCGATCCCCACACACTAACGCTATCCTACACACATACACACACGAGGGATAATATTACATTTATACCGAGCCAATTAACGGACAAACCTGCAAAATCTGTGGTGTGCGGGAGGAAACCGGAGATCTCGGAGAAAAGGTCTCGGGGAGAACGTACAAACCCCGTGGTCGGGATCGAACCCGGGTCTCCGGCGCTGTGAGGCAGCGACCCTCATGGGCATAAGGCAGGAGAATGGGGTTGAGAGGGTGAGTTGGATCCGCCATGATTGAATGGCGGAGGGGGCCACAGTTTAAGAATAAGGGGTAAGCCATTTGGAAGGGAGACGAGGAAACACTTTTTCTCACAGAGAGTGGTGAGTCTGTGGAATTCTTTGCCTCAGAGGGCGATGGAGGCCGGTTCTCTGGATGCTTTCAAGAGAGAGCTGGATAGGGCTCTTGAAGATAGCGGAGTCCAGGGGATATGGGGAGAAGGCAGGAACGGGGTTACTGATTGGGGATGATCAGCCATGATCACATTAAATGGCGGTGCTGGCTGAAAGGGCCGAATGGCCTACTCCTGCACCTATTGTCTATTGTCCATCTCTAGACTAGACTAAACTAAACTAAAGTCCCAGCCTCAACTACCTCCTCCAGCAGCTCGTTCCATACACCCACCACCCATGGCCTCATTCTGCTCGTTCAACTTATGAGGTGACGAGAGGGTTTGTGTTGAGAAGATTAGTGTTTGTTCTTCCCATATCAAATACATTGTTACAACACAGATCAGTGGCCCCAAGGGGTTACTGACATGCATACGGCATTCCGTCTCTTTAATTAAAGCCTGCAATTAAAGCAGTCTCGAATGATTCTCAATTAAAGATAGAATGGTGGTTCGCAGATAGTTTCACATGGCGAAACTCCAATTAAGTGGAACTGGAACGGAAACTGATAACAAAATAACTTGTTTTAGGGATGTGAAACGTGTTAATTAAATGTTGCTGGGGGACAAAAAAATGCTGGAGAAACTCAGCGGGTGAGGCAGCATCTACGGAGCGAAGGAAATAGGCGACGTTTCGGGTCGGGACCCTTCTTCAGACCCGCAAACGTCGCCTATCCCTTCGCCCCGTAGACGCTGCCTCACCCGCTGAGTTTCTCCAGCGTTTTTTGTCTACCGTCGACTTTCCCAGCATCTGCAGTTCCTTCTTAAATTAAACGCCCCCCCGGCTCGTCTCTTCGCCCGCCAAAACCTTCCCTGATCCTGCCATCCTCCAAATCCAATTCTACTCCCACTCTACCCCTGATTCCTGCTACCCCGTTATTGCTCCCCCCACCCCCTCCCCCGCCCCCTCCCGCGTAAAGGGGTCCCACCAGTAAAGGTACCCGTTTCTGGCCTTGCGTTCTTTCACCGAACCTCTCTGCTCCCTTAAGTGCTTCGGACAAACTATCGATTGAGTATGTGTCGACAAATACGAGCTTAACGCAGGGCGGGCACGGTGGCGCAGCGGTAGAGTTGCTGCCTCTTAAGCCCCTGTCCCACTTAGGAGACCAAAAACAGCGACCTCTGGTGACCTTGCCCGCCACCCAAAAAAAAATCATCAAGGTGGAGGTGACCTGGAACCTCCTACCACCTCCCACGCACGTGTTGAAAACCTTCCTCCACTGTGAAGAAAACCGGCTTCGACTTGACCTGCGACTAAAAAAATGATCGATTTTTTAAACGGCAACCTATTTTTAGTCGAGGCCGGTAATGAGTCGAGTCCCATCACGATGAGAAAATAGCAGCAACCTAGATCAAGCCTCGACCACGCGGAAACCACTTCCAACCATTAGGGAGAGTGACCAAAACCTCCGGTGACCTCATGGAAACCTTGGGTGGCCTTGGGCAAGGTCACCAGACGTTGCTGTTTAGGTCTCCAAAGTGGGACAGGGGATTTGCAGCGCTTATAGTGCCGGAGACCCGGATTCAGTCCCGATCCAGGCGGTTTGGTCTACAGCGGGTGAAACATGGAGATTCTATAGAGAGTGAAACACAGGAACCGTATGACCAACTGGAGTCATTGCTCACTCCGCCACCCTTAATCCAGTTTTAGTTCCATACGTGCAGGAAAGAACTGCAGATGCTGGAGTAACTCTGCGGGACAGCAGGCAGCACCTCTGGAGAGGAGGAATGGGTGACGTTTCGGGTTGAGGCCCTTCAGACTCTTGCGGGACTGTCATATGCTGAGAGAATGGAGCGGCTGGGCTTGTACACTTTGCAGTTTAGAAGGATGAGAGGGCACCTTATTGAAACATGTAAGATTATTACGGGCTTGGACACGCTAGAGGCGGGAAACATGTTCCCGATGTTGGGGGATTCCAGAACCAGGGGCTACAGTTTAAGAATAAGGGGTCAGCCATTTAGAACGGAGATGAGGAAACACTTTTTCACACACAGAGTGGTGAGTTTGTGGAATTCTCTGCCTCAGAGGGCGGTGGAGGCCGGTTCTCTGGATACTTTCAAGAGAGAGCTAGATAGAGCTCTTGAAGATAGCGGAGTCAGGGGATATGGGGAGAAGGCAGTAACGATGTACTGATTGGGGATGACCAGCCGTGATCACGTTGGATGGCGGTGCTGGCTCGAAGGGCTGAATGGCCTACTCCTGCACCTATTGTCTGTTGTCTATGGGTTTGAGGCCCTTCTCCTTGAGACTTTACTTCCATCTAGTTTCCATTAGTCTTTGCTGGGAGACCTCACTCTATAGCCGTCGCCCCTTTATCCATCCCTCACCCCCCTCACCCCTCCCCCGCTCCCAAACATCAGCTGTGGAGATCTTCATCGAGGCTTCAGGAAGGTGCCTGCAGGCAAGTGGTGACCTATACCCACGCTCAGAGAGCTGCAGTCAGCAAAACCGTGACTGCGTGATGGGACCAGTCTGCTTAAAGGTTACATGGAACTCATACAGATCGCCGTTGACAGTTACTCATAGTCATACAGTGTGGAAACGGCCCAACTCGCCCACACCGGCCAACGAGGGCTTGGACGCGCTGGAGGCAGGAAACGTGTTCCCGATGTTGGGGGAGTCCAGAACCAGGGGCCACAGTTTAAGAATCAGGGGTAAGCCATTTAGAACGGAGACGAGGAAACACTTTTTCTCACAGAGAGTGGTGAGTCTGTGGAATTCTCTGCCTCAGAGGGCGGTGGAGGCAGGTTCTCTGGATACTAGACAGGGCTCTTAAAGATAGCTGAGTCGGGGGATATGGGCAGAAGGCGGGAACGGGGTACTGATTGGGGATGGTCAGCCGTGATCACGTTGAATGGCGGTGCTGGCTCGAAGGGCCGAATGGCCTACTCCTGCACCTATTGTCTATTGACTTGATGGGCCGAATGGCCTCATTCTACTCCTTCAACTTATGAGATGACGAGAGGGTTTGCGAGAGATTTGTGTTGAGAAGATTAGTCTTCCCATATCAAATACATTGTTTGTCTACCTAATGTCTATTGGAAGACAAAAGTGCTGGAGAAACTATGGGGTGAATTCTCTGCCTCAGAGGGCGGTGGAGGCCGGTTCTCTGGATACTTTCAAGAGAGAGCTGGATAGGGCTCTGAAAGATAGCGGAGTCAGGGGATACGTGGAGAAGGCAGGAACGGGATACTGATTGGGGATGGTCAGCCATGATCACATTGATCCCGGTCAGCCATGATCCCGTTATTCCTCATATAAACTCATATACTTCTACCTCCCCTCACCCTCTGCCATTCCAGAGAAAACAACCTGTGAAGAACGGCCCCGACCCGAAACGTCACCTGTTCCTTCGCTCCATAGGTGCTGCCTCAGCCGCTGAGTCACTCCAGCATTTTTGTCATCCTTCTCCTTGTGGCTGATACTTTCCAAAGTCGAGCCGGCAATCTGGTAAACCTCTTCTGCATGTGTGTAGGAAGGAACTACAGATGCTGGTTGACACCGAAGGTGGACGCAAAATGCTGGAGTAACTCAGCGGGACGGGCAGTATCTCTGGAGAGAAGGAATGGGTGACGTTTTGGTTTGAGGCCCTTCTCCAGTTAATTGGCTTCTGTAAAAATTGTAAATATTTCCTAGTGTGTAGAATAGTGCTCGTGTATGGGGATCACTGGCCATCATAAGGTCATAAGTGACAGGAGTGGAATTACGCCATTCGGCCCATCAAGTCTACTCCGCCATTCAATAGACAATAGACAATAGGCGCAGGAGTAGGCCACTCGGCCCTTCGAGCCAGCACCCCCATTCAATGTGATCATGGCTGATCATCCCCAATCAGTACCCCGTTCCTGCCTTCTCCCCATATCTCCTGACTCCACTATGTTTAAGAGCCCTATCTAACTCTCTCTTGAAAGTATCCACAGAACCGGCCTCCACCGCCCTCTGAGGCAGAGAATTCCACAGACTCTCAACTCTCTGTGAGAAAAAGTGTTTCCTCGTCTCCGTTCTAAATGGCTTACTCCTTATTCTTGAACTGTGGCCCCTGGTCCTGGGCTCCCCCAACATCGGGAACATGTTTCCTGCCTCTAGCGTGTCCAAACCCTTAACAATCTTATATGTTTCAATGAGATATCCTGTCATCCTTCTAAACTCCAGAGTATACAAGCCCAGCAGCTCCATTCTCTCGGCATATGACAGTCCCGCCATCCCGGGAATTAACCTCGTAAACCTACGCTGCACTCCCTCAATAGCAAGAATGTTCTTCCTCAAATTAGGGGACCAAAACTGCACGCAATACTCCAGCTGTGGTCTCACCAGGGCCCTGTACAACTGCAGAAGGACCTCTTTGCTCCTGTACTCGACTCCTCTTGTTATGAAGGCCAACATGCCATTCGCTTTCTTCACTGCCTGCTGTACCTGCATGCTTACGTTCAAGGGTACACAAAAGGCTGGAGAAACTCAGCGGGTGCAGCAGCATCTAAGGAGCGAAGGAGAATGGCGACGTTTCGGGTCGAGACCCTTCTTCAGAGCTTACTTTCAATCATGGCTGATCTATCTCTCCCTCCTAACCCCATTCTCCTGCCTTCTCCCCATAACCTCTGACACCCGTACTAATCACGAATCTACCTCGTAAAAATATCCACTGACTTGGCCTCCGCAGCCTTCTGTGGTGAAGAATTCCACAGATTCACCACCCTCTGAATAAAGAATTTTTTTTCAGACTGAGTTTCTTCTTCACACTGAGTATCTTAAAACACCTGAGATTTTATTGCCGATTAGATGAATCTATCCGAGGCATGGATTGAAGCCCCAGAGTTTAGCTTAGTTTTGTTCAGAGATACAGCAAGGAAACAGGAGCCTTCATCCCACCGAGTCCGCGCCGACCAGCGGTACACTAGTTCCATCCGACACACTGGCGGCAACTTACAGAAGCCAATTCACCTCCAAACCTGCGCGTCTTTGGAGTGCGGCAGGAAACCGGAGCACCCGGAGAAAACCCCCTGTGTTTTCCCCCTCTTGCTCAAGCCCGCCAAACCCGACATGTGCCCAATTACGCTGCACAGATGTGACGTTGATGGACACAAGCAAGAGGCTTCCTGTAGGATCTCGTGCCGTCTGTCTGCTTGTCGCTCCGCGTATGAACTCATTCATGAACAAACATTAGCTATCATGCAGCCACATGTCAGAACTGACAAAAGCCGTTAGCCCAGGTGCAAGGCGAAACCGAGTTTGATTTACTGGATGTATTTAAAAGAGAGTTAGACAGAGCTCCAGGGGCTGGTGGAGTCAAGGGATATGGGGAGAAGGCAGGCACGGGGTTACTGATTGTGGACGATCAGCCATGATCACAATGAGTGGCGGTGCTGGCTCGCAGGGCCGAATGGCCTCCACCTGCACCTATTGTCTATGTTTCTATGATTCTGTGTGGTGCCTCTTCAATGGGGCAATATTGAACTGAGACACAGCAGAACCGGCTTCAACAGTCAAAGCTAGAGAGAGTGTTATAGGGCAGCGCGGTGGCGCAGCGGTAGAGTCGCTGCCTCACAGCGCCGGAGACCCGGGTTCAATCCTGACCACGGGCGCTGTCTGTCCGGGGTTTGCACGTTCTCCCCATGACCCGCGTGGGTTTTCTCCGAGATTTTCGGTTTCCTCCCAAAGACGTGCAGGTTTGCAGGTTAATTGGCTTGTTGTAAATGTAAGTTGTCCCTTGTGTCAGTAATTATGAGCCATTGGCTCACCCGGTTAGACAATAGACAATAGACAATAGGTGCAGGAGGAGGCCATTCGACCCTCACCACCATTCAATGGGATCATGGCAAATTACGTTGTCCTAGACAATAGACAAATAGGTGCAGGTGTAGGCCATTCGGCCTTTCGAGCCAGCACCGCCATTCAATGTGATCATGGCTGATCATCCACAATCAGTACCCCGTTCCTGCCATCTCCCCATATCCCCTGACTCCGCTATCTTTAAGAGCCCTATCTAGCTCTCTCTTGAAAGCATCCAGAGAACCGGCGTCCACCGCCCGTTGAGGCAGAGAATTCCACAGACACGGTTCCACAGTTACTGTGCGGGGATCGTTGGTCGGCGCGGAAACGGTGGGCTGAAAGTCCTGTTACCGCGTTGTGTCTCTAAACTAAACTCAACTCAAGGGCCTGTCCCACTTGGCGATTTTTTCGGCGACTGCCGGCATCATTGACTGACGTATCCGGTCACCGTAAAAGTCGCGGCGTGACGCGGCGTGACGGGGCGTGGTGACGTATTGACGCGCGGCGTTTCCTCAAGCGCTGCGACATTTTCTTTTGTCGCCCCTGGATTTTGAAATGTTCAAAATCTTTCAGCGACCCTGATACTTCAGTCAATGACGCCGGCAGTTGCCAAAAAAATCGGCAAGTGGGACAGGCCCTTAAAGAGTCATGGAAGATTTTCAGCTTAGCCCTTTAGTTTAGAGATACAGTGCGGAAAACAGGCCCTTCAGCCCACCAAGTGTCACTGTCCGACACACTAGGGACAACTTACAATTTTACCAAAGCCAATTAGCCCTCAAACTTGTACATCTGTGGAGAGTGGGGGGGAAACTGGAGCACCTGCATTTGTACATGCTCCCCGTGGCCGCGTGGGGTTTCTTCAGGTGCTCCGGTCCATCAAGTCTACTCCGCCATTCAATCTGTCTCTTCCTCCCAACCCCATTCTCCTGCCTTCTCCCCATAACCCCTGACGCCCGTACTAATCAAGATTTTACCTATCTCTGTTTTATCATGTCCAATGACGTGGCCTCCACAGCCACCCAGGGCATTAAATTCCACAGATTCATCACCCTGTGACAAAATAAATTCCTCCTCATCTCCTCTCTAAATGTGCATCCTTTTATTCCGAGGCTGTGGCCTCTAGTCCTAGACTCTCCCACTAGTAGAAACATCCTCTACGTATCCACTCTATCCCAGCCTTTCACTATTTGGTACGTTTCAATGAGGTCGCCCCTCATTCTTCTAAACTCCAGCGAGTACAGGCCCAACGCTCATCGTACGTTAATCCACTCATTCCTGGGATCGTTCTTGGTAAACCTCCTCTGGACCCTCTCCAGAGCCGGCACATCCCTCCTCAGATATGGGGCCCAGAATTGGTCTCAATATTCCAAATGTGGCCAGACCAGCACCTTCTAGAGCCTCAGCGTTACATCCCTGTTTTTGTACGCAAGCCCCCTTGAAATAAATGCTAGCTTTGTGTTTGCCTTCCTCACTACCGACTCGACCTGCAAATTAACTTTTTGGGAATCCTGCACCAGCGCTCCCAAATCCCTTTCCACCTCCGATTTATGAAATGCATGACTCCACACCCCACATTGATAAGATCGAACCAGGCTTTCCCTCTCAACCCCATTCTCCTGCCTTCTCCCCAAAACCCCTGACACCCGTACCAGTCAAGAATCAATCTATCGCCACCTTAAAAATACCCTTTATCTCACAGAGAGTTGTGAGTCTGTGGAATCAGGCCCTTTAGTTTAGTTTAGTTTAGTTTAGGGACACAACGCGGTAACACGTTTCCACGCCGACCAACGATCCCCGCACAGTAACTGTGGAACCGCGCATGAGGAATTCTCTGCCTCAACGGGCGGTGGAGGCCGGTTCTCTGGATGGTTTCAAGAGAGAGCTAGATAGGGCTCCTAAAAATAGCGGAGTCAGGGGACATGGGGAGAAGGCAGGAACGGGGTACTGATTGGGGATGATCAGCCATGGTCACATTGAATGGCTCGAAGGGCCGAATGGCCTACTCCTGCACCTGTTGTCTATTGTCTATTGTCTAGTTCTCCACATCTACCTGCGGCAATGAATTCCACAGATTCATCACCCTCCGACTAAAGAGATTCCTCTTCATCTCCTTCCTAAAGGTACATCCTTTTATTCCAAGGCTGTGCCCTCTGGTCCTAGACTCTCCCACGAGTGGAACCATCCTCTCCACATTCCGCTCTGCTTTAACTGCTTGCCATCCATCTCAAAGGAAAATAAAAACCCCATCGTCGTGACGTTATCAACTCCATCTGTAATCATTGCCCTGCCACGATGTACAAAGTCACGATGAACTCCGATGACAAACAGGCCCTTAGTAGCAGCTCACGCCTTCAATGACGGAAAAATTAGACTGCAACATATAATTTGGTTCAAACGAGGTTGATATCTTTTAATGCCATCTTCCTCATCCCCGACAGCTCGTGTTCTTTTGACACTCAAATTATGAGTCATTGGCTCACTCGGTGAGACAAAGCCATAAAACACAAGGTCATCGTCCAACAGTTTAACTTGGAGTTTTAGAGATACAGGGCGGAAACAGGCCCTGCGGCCCACCGAGTCCGCGCCGACCAGCGATCCCCTCAAGCCCCTCTCCCACTTTCCGGAGTTACCAAGAACTCTCCCGAGTTTTCCCCTCAATTCAAACTCGGATAATTACGGTAAATAGCCAGTCGTAGGTACTCGGGGCTATTTTATTTTACTTGTGGACATTTTTCAACGTGCTGAAAAAAACATCCCGACTTGCCTGATGCCCCGCGTACCCACGACTGGCATCACGAGACACTGCAAAATATCTACGGACTCCTACGGACATTCCCCGAGTTTGACGCAAGGGTGCAAATTCGTGAATAACTCGGGAAAGTGGGACAGGGGCTTCGCACTATTCCTTCTGACAGGTTGTTATTGGGAGATGCTTGCTATGGTTTCTGAGAGTGTCAAGTGTTAAGGCAGCAGGAGTGGTGGTGGAAGCAGGGGGGTCAGTGTACGTGGGCAGAGGTTAATGTGAACACAAAGTGGACAGGAGGTGGGAAGTGGCGAGGAGTGGTGTGCAGTCAGTATGAAGGGCAGCACGTCGAGAGGGCTCATTGTTGAACAGCTTGTGTCTTTACCTGCGTAATTGATTCGGATGTTTGCTTAATGCCCAAAGCCCGTAATGCAGGGAGCAGCGGGAACAGGGGGATACGGTTAATGGCCACAGAGTGATTCAGTTTGTCGTCCAATTTGCAAATGAAATTTAGCACTGACAGATGTACCAAGCTTGCACATTAAGTGGGATGGTGACATTGGAAGGCAACGAGGGCAATGGGATTAACATTGAGGCTCAGACAGCGGTGCTGCCTGCTTGCTACCACAAAGGAAGCAGGAGTTACTTGGCTTTGATGCTTGAGTTTGACCTTCCTCTTGAAGAGGGCTCGTCATTTACAGTCCCTCCGAGCAACATCACTCCAGCCTCTCATTCAGAAGGTCCATCCAGCATCTGCATGTTTCAACAATGTGATTGATTTTGCTTTTTAAATTGGTTTACTTAATTTTAATTTAGTCCATAAGACAATAGGTGCTGGAGTAGGCGATTTGGCCCTTCGAGCCAGCACCGCCATTCAATGTGATCACGGCTGATCATCCCCAATCAGTACCCCGTTCCTGCCTTCTCCCCATATCCCCTGACTCCGCTATCTTTAAGAGACCTATCTGGCTCTCTCTTGAAAGCAGAGAATTTAGTTTCGAGATACAGAGCGGAATCAGGCCCTTCGGCCCTCCGGGTCCGCGCCGACCAGCAGCGATCACCCCGCACGTTAACACTATCCTACACACACGAGGGACGATTTTAACATTTACATCAAGCCAATTAACCTACAAACCTGCACGTCTTTGGAGTGTGGGAGGAAACCGAAGATCTCTGTGAAAACCCACGCGGGTCACGGGGGAGAACGTACAAACTCCGTACAGACGGGACCCGTAGTCGGGATCGAACCTGGGTCTCCGGCGCTGCATTCGCTGTCAGGCAGCGACTCTACCGCTGCGCCACCGTGAGTGTCCATGTGTTGGTATTGCCTCAAGTATGAAGGAGATTGGAGTTTGTAGATCTCTTCCACTGAGTCAGAAGGCCTGGGTAGAGTGGATGTGGAGAGGATGTTTCCACTAGTGGGAGAGTCTCGGAGCAGAGGGCACAGCCTCAGAATTAAAGGACGTTCCTTTCTGAAGGAGAGGGTGGTGAATCTGTGGAATTCCTAGCCGCAGAAGGCTGTGGAGGCCAAGTCAGTGGATATTTCTAAGGCCGAGATAGATGCATTCTTGATTAGTGCGGGTGTCAGGGGTTGTGGGGAGAAGGCATGAGAATGGGGTTTGGAGGGAGAGATAGATCAGCCACGATTGACTGGCAGAGTAGACTTGGGCCGAATGGCCTAATTGTGCTGCTATCACTTATGAACATGAGATGGGTTAACAGGAGCAAGTAGATTTCAGACATGATGTTTACAGACCACTCCACCCGAGTGCCAATCCTATCACAATATAGATTAAAGATAGACACAAAATGCCGGAGTAACTCAGCGGGACAGGCAGCATCTCCGGAGAGAAGGAGTGGGTGACGTTTCGGGTCGAGACCCTTCTTCAGACCTGACAGAGATATTCTTCTTCAGACCATTCTTGAGCATCGTCCCCTTTGATCTGTGTTTTCACACCTTTTACCCTTCCTTATCTCTATGTCTTCCCTCTCCCCTGACTCTCAGTCTGAAGAAGGGTCTGGACTCGAAACGTCACCCATTCCTCCCCTCCAGAGATACTGCCCTGTCCCGCTGAGTTACTCCGAGTTTTTGTGTCGTCTCTCTCAGATCCATGAACTGGCTGAGATAAAGAAGGTCAAAAAACAAAATGATTCCTCCCGTAATCTGCGATGCTCTGATGCATTTGCATGCTCGCAGTCTGAAGCCAGCGACATACATCACCAAAGGGCATTGCAGAGATAAAGTTGTATTGGAATTTGTTTTTTTATTGCTGTGCATTATGGAAGGATTAGTGAAATGATCTGCCAATTTATATATATGACTCTATCAGACAAAGCCCGCGTCCGCATCTCTCTGTCACCTGGAATGAATATCATTCGCGTCAGATCAATCTCACTCCAAATCAACCTGTCGGAAGATGATAAATATTGTGACACATCTAATTCTGTTCGCATTGCTCTGTGCACTCTAGTGCACGCAAACACACGCGCGCACACACACGCAAACACACGCGCGCACGCACACGCAGACTCACAAACGTACACATGCACTCACACTCGCACACAAAAACATGCACTCACACACGCATGCGCACGTGCACGCATGCACCACACACATGCGCGGACACGCACATACGCTCATGCGCATTTGTATGCACGCATGTACACACACGCACGCACATATGCACATGCACACATGAACACCCACACAAACGCAGGCACAAGGGCATGCACACACACACATACATGAACACACACCTACGCACTCACACGCACACACACTGACACACACATACACAAACGCACTCACACTCACACTCACACACACAAACGCAATCGCACACACACACACACACTCACACGCGCACATGCACTCACACACTCATGCACACATGCGCACACACGCACTCACACGTACTCGCGCACACACACATGCACTCACACATTCATGCACACACACACACGCACTCGCGCACAAACACACGCACTCAGACACTCACGCACACTCACACTCACACTCACACACTCAGACACTCACGCACACACGCACACACACACTTACACACAGGCACAAAGACTGGCTTGTATGTGTACGCTCACAGCACCACACAGTCCCTCAGTCTGAAGAAGGGTCTCGACACATACAAACAAACACAGGCACACATTCACACACCCGCACACAAAGATAGGTGCACATGCACACACACACACACACACACTGAGTCATGTACGTAACCACACACCTACCTTTGTAGGGACAATTTTCACTGTATACCAAGCCAATTAATCTGTAGGTCTTTGGAATATGGAAGGACACCTAAGATCTCGGAGCAAACCCGCGCAGGCCACGGGGAGAACGTACAAGCTCCGTACAGGGAGCCCCCGTGAGGCAGCGACTCTACCGCTGCGCCACCACATTTGAGCTCCCCACCACAATTGGGAACTCTTTCTCTCTGCAGTATTCCAATATCTCTGGGCGGTCACGGTGGAGCAGCGGTAGAGTTGCCGCCTTACAGCGCTTGCAGCGCCGGAGACCCGGGTTCCATCTCCACTTCGGGTGCTGGCCGTACAGAGTCTGTCTGTACGTTCTCCCTGGGCTTTGTCCGAGATTCATCGGTTTCCTCCCACATTCCAAAGACGTGCAGGTTTGCAGGTTAATTGGCTTGGTGTAAATGTAAAATTGTCCCTTGTGTGTGTGGGACAGTGTTAGCGTGTGGGGATGGCTGGTCGGCGCGGACTCGGTGGGCCAATGGGCCTGTTTCCGTGATGGGCCTGTATCTCCAACCTAAACTTAACTATATATTAGTTTGGTCTCCAACTGGGAGGCGTGGGTTCTTATCCCACTTCTGACACCATGTGCAAAGTGCTTATGATACAGTCATTATATATCACAATAAGTACTTTATTCTGTATACATACGGAGACCATCGAGATAAGCAGCGTAGGCTCCGAATCGTAAGTTAAAACTAAAACACAACATGGCTGCCCACATGCCAATGAACTTGTTAATTCGTTCATTCATTTATTGCCATTTACTATGTACGCTTTATATAGTCAGTAGTTTTGTATTTGCATATAATTATTTTAGAGGGAGGATGTGGATTAGTGTCACTCACACCGTGACTCATACACTGTGGCCCCGCCCACAGGCTCATTAGCAAGCTCTGTTAAACAAAGAAACATAGAAAATAGGTGCAGGAGGCGGCCATTCGGCCCTTCGAGCCAGCACCGCCATTCATTGTGATCATGGCTGATCGTCCCCTATCAATAACCCGTGCCTGCCTTCTCTCCATATCCCTTGACTCCACTAGTCCCTAGAGCTCTATCTAACTCTCTCTTAAATCCATCCAGTGACTTGGCCTCCACTGCCTCCACTGCCCTCTGTGGCAGGGAATCCCACAAATTGAATGGCGGTGCTGGCTCGAAGGGCCGAATGGCCTACTCCTGCACCTGTTGTCTATTGTCTATTGTCTATCTCGACCCAGTTGAAGATTAATGTCTGAAATGCACTGAAGCACTTTCTCTCTCACACATATTCCCCTTATCAAGATTCAATTAACATCAGGTTTACAGACAATTTAGACAAAGATCTTGCCCCCCCCCCCCCCCTCCCCGCTCTATCTAACGTCAACACAGTTTGACATTTGACAGCTCTGCACCTGTACTCGCTGCAGTTTAGGAAGGAACTGCAGATGCTGGTTTAAACCAAACAAATTGCTGGAGTAACGCAATTAGAACTCAATTGGAGTTTAGAAGGATGAGGGGGGGGGGGGGGGGGACCTCATTGAAACTTCCCGAGTAGTGAAAGGCCTGGATAGGGTGGATGTGGAGAGGATGTTTCCACGAGTGGGCAGAGTCTAGGACTAGAGGTCACAGCCTCAAAATTAAAGGATGTTCCTTTAGGAAGGAGATGAGGAGGAATTTCTTTAGTCAGAAGATAGTGAATGATTTTCCACACAAGGCTGTGGAGGCCAAGACAATGGCAGAGATAGATAGATCATTGATTAGTGCGGGTGTCAGGGGTTGTGGGGAGAAGGCAGGAGAATGGGGTTTGGAGGGAGCGATGATTGAATGGCGGAGTAGCTGGCTCAATGGGCCGAATATACCAGGACCAAACACAATATAGTCAATGAGAAAGTATATGTACAGATGCAGAATCAACAAATTTACCTCCTGGGTAGGTGAAATTTAAACCCTGGTGGTATATTTACCCAGGTTGGGAACCCGTGGTCTACGCTAACCAGCACACTGGCACTATCCTACACAAACTAGGGACAATTGTTTTACTGAAGCCAATTAACTACAAACCTGTACGTCTTTGGGATGTGTGAAGAAACCGGAGCACCCGGAGAAAACCCACGTGGTCACCGGGAAAAGTACAGACGCCGTACAGACAGCACCCGAAGTCAGGATCGAACCTGAGTTTCTGGCGCTGTAAGGCAGCAACTCTACCGCTGCGCCGCCGTGCCGATATGTCTGTCATTCTTGACCACGGGTCCTGTCTGTACGGAGTTTGTACGTTCTCCCCGTGGCTGCGTTGGTTTTCTCCGGGTGCCCCGGTTTCCTCCCACACTCCATTCAATGATCACATTGAATGGCGGTGCTGGCTGGAAGGGCCGAATGGCCTACTCCTGCACCTATTGTCTATTGTCTATTGTCTATTGTCTTCCTAAAAGAACGTCCTTTAATTCTGAGGCTGTGACCTCCAATCTTAGACTCTCCCACTGGTGGAAGCATCCTCTCCACATCCACTCTACCTAAGCCTTGCACTATTCGGTAAGTTTTAATGAGGTGTCCCCTCGTCCTTCTAAACTCCAGCGAGTACAGTCCCAGTGGCGTCATCTCCGGGATCTCCAGTTTCCTGCCACGCTCCAAAGACATGCGGGTTTTGCCGGCTAACTGGTTGAGGTAAAACTGTAAACTGTCCCTGGTGTGTGTAGGATAGTGTAACAGCCCTGTCCCACGGTACGAGTTCATTCCAAGAGCTCTCCCGAGTTTAAAAAAAAAACAACTCGCGGTAAGCACGGAGAATAAACATAGCGGGTACGATGGAGCTCGGGGACGTCTCTTAGCGGCTCATAACGCTAACGGCAGGTACTCGGGAAGACTCGCTAACGGCAGGTAAGCACGGGAAGACTCGTGAAGATTTTTCAACGTGATGAAAAATGTCCATGAGAGCCCCGAGTACCGACGAGCGGCCATTACCCGTAAATCTCCGAGTTCGAATCAGGGCAAACTCGGGAGAGCCCTTGGAATGAACTCGTACTGTGGGACAGGGCTTTTAGTGTGCGGGGATCGCTGGTCGGCGTGGACTCGGGGCCTGTTTCCCCGCTGTGCCTCTAAAATAGACTGAAAATGTGAACCGTGTCGAGCACCATTTCATTTATAAACCTCCAAAGACAACAAGCTGCCCGGTGAGAGTTATTGGTTTAATATCCAGAGAGAGAGAGAGAGAGAGAGGAGGCCAGAGTTACTGACGCCATTACGCGATTGGTCGCAGTCATGCTGAGGGTGTTTGTCAAATCGCGTGACATTTAATACCCTGCAGTAACGGAGTGTTTATGACGACTGCTGGAATAATGTGGACTTCAAGCGCTGGAAACTGGGCCGTAGATCTCACTTCCCTCGCGCAGAGCCAAGACGAGGGGAATGTCTGACAACCCATTTTGCTTCAGAGTGAGCTGTCAGTCTGAGTAAGCGAACAGCGAGATTTACGCTTCTGTTCAGGTTTATCATTGCCGGGTGTAGTGTCGTTCGAGGCTGTGCGATCCAGCCAGATAATACGGGACGTAAATACTACGAAGCCAAACTCAAGGGGCAGCAAGGCGGCCCGGCAGTAGAATCGGCGCAGTGAGCTGGCGCAGTGGCGCAGTGGTCGTGTCGGCGCGGTGAGGTGGCGTGGCGGTGGAGTTGCCGCCTCACAGCGCCACAGGCCCGGGTTGGATCCCGACTGCGGGCGCCTGTCTGTACGGAGTTTGCACGTTCTCCCCGTGACCCGCGTGGGTTTTCTCCGAGATCTTCGGTCTCTTCCCGCACTCCAAAGACGCACTCCTCTCGATTGGAGGTTAATTGGCTTGGATAAAATTGTAAATTGTCCCTAGTGTTTGGAGAGTGTACGGGGGGGGGGGGGGGGGGGATCGCTGGTCGGCACGGACCTCGTGGGCTGAAGGGCCAGTGTCTGCGCTGTGTCTCTAAAACTAAAAATGACAACTACGGTACAGAAGTGTGAAAACGCACACCTCCAGATTCAGGAACAGTTTCTTCCCAGCTGTTATCAGGCAACTGAACCATCCTACCACAACCAGAGAGCAGCGCTGAACGACTATCTACCCCATTGGAGACCCTCGAACTATCTTTGATCGGACTTTGCTGGCTTTACCTTGCACTAAACGTTATTCCCTTATCATGTAACTGTACACTGTGGACGGCTCGATTGTAATCATGTATTGTCTTTCTGCTGGTAGACAAAAAGTGCTGGAGAAACTCAGCGGGTAAGGCAGCATCTATGGAGCGAAGGAAATAGGCAACGTTTCGGGCCGGAACACTTCTTCAGAATGTAACCGTGCATTGCCTGTCCGCTGGCTGGTTAGCACGCAACACAAGCTTTTCACCGATACCTCGGTACACGTGACAATAAACTAACCTGTCCCTGAATATGCAGATGCTGGTTTAGATCGAAGGTAGACACCAAATGCCGGACTAACTCAGGCAGCCTCTCTGGAGGAGTGAAGGAACGGGTGACGTTTCAGGTCGAGAAACCTTCTTCAGTCTCAGGGGAGAGGAAGGGGGAGACACAGAGATATGGAAGGGCGAGGAGTGAAAACACCGCTCAAAGCAGGCGATGATCAAGGAACGGTAGAATGGATCTTTGTTGGCCGAGGGGAAGGTGACAACGAGGCGTACAAAGTGTAAAATTAATCAGGAGGACAGTGAAACTAGTCGGAGAACCAGGGTGGGGGAGGGATGGGGAGAGGGAGGGTTGTTGCAGACGGCTGTGGAGGCCAAGCC
>OY740789.1:7827902-8042902 GCA_963514005.1 Raja brachyura
AGGGATCTGGGCCAAATGCGGGCAGGTGGGGTGATGTTGGCCGGTGTGGGCAAGTTGGGCCGAAGGGCCTGTTTCCACACTGTATCTCTCGATGACAGTGTGACTGTATGAGTGTTTGTAACCTGCAGAGGATGCACAATGGGGGGGGGGTGAATAGAATTGATAAACAAGGAACTGCAGATGTCGGTTTACACAAAAAAAAGACACAAATTGCTGGAGTAACTCGGCGGGGCAGGCAGCATCTCTGGAGAACGTGGAAAGGTGACATTTTGGGTCGGGACCCTACTTCTGACTGGAACTGTCCCGTTAGTGAATGGGATTGTTACGTTTGCCCTGAAGGCTGCCATGCATTCGATGGGCCGAACAGCCTCCCTCTGAGTAAAATGATCAATAGAAAAATGATATATTTGGGAGACATTGACATTTAATTCACTTCACACGCAGACGCGTTTGGATCTAAGGGCGCAGCGGTGTAGTTGCTACCTTACTACGCCAGGGACCCGGGTGACTAACTACGGGTGCTGTCTGTGCGGAGTTTGCACGTTCTCCCGGTGGGTTTTCTCCGAGATCTCCCGTGTCCTCCCACACTCCAAAGGGCGTACAGGTTTGTAGGTCAATCGGCTTGGTGTAAATGTAAATTGTCTCTCGTGTGTGTGGGATGGTGTTGGTGTGTGGGGATCGCTGGTCGGCACGGACTCGGTGGGCCGAAGGGCCTGTTTCCGCGCTGTATCCCCAAACTGAAGTAACAAAGATGCCTGCAATAATGTGGAGCTCTCTGTGGGCCTGCCCAATAACTGATTAACAACGCCCTCTGTGATGTCCTGCCCACAGCCACAGCTAGTTCACAATACCCTTGCCAGGCACCACATATACATTTAAATGTGTTTTACCCAATTTGGACCCAATTTAACCTAGTTTTTGAGTCTTCCTTCTGCATGTTTCAGCACAATATCCGTACTTTTAACAAACCAAAGGTCGAATCCTCTGTGGAATTCGCTGCCACAGAGGGTAGCTGAGGCCAGTTCATTGGCTATATTTAAGAGGGAGTTAGATGTGGCCCTTGCGGCTAAAGGGATCAGGGGGTATGGAGAGAAGGCAGGTACAGGATACTGAGTTGGATGATCAGCCATGATCACATTGAATGGCGGTGCAGCCTCGAAGGGCCGAATGGCCTACTCCTGCACCTATTTTTCCATGTTTCTATGTTTCTAAATCGAAAATTAAATGAAAATTAAAAGACAAAAGCTAAAAAGGCCCTTCCTTTTGAGATCAGGGAACGCCAGATGCTCGGGACGCGAGTGGGGTCAGGTTTGGAGTACTGGTGTCACCCTACCAGAGGAGGGATGCCATTTCGCTGGATAGGATGGACCCCAAAAAACTGGAGTAACGTAGGGGGCACCTCGTGGTGGGGCTGGGTATTCGGAACCCCCGTCATTGTCGGGACTGTCGCAAGACCGAGGGGTGCAAGTTCGATCGTGGGCTTTTAAGAGTGATCAGTAGTTAGTGCTCCTCGCATCGACTGGAGCTGTAATCGTTAGATCTAGCCCAGGTACGCGATGTTTTCGAGCATTTGCCTGCGTTAATCAAGAATATTTTGCTCAACCTCGCTACAGTAACTCACGTCGGGTCGGGCAGCATCTCTGGAGAAAAGGAATAGGTGACGTTTCGGGCCGAGAACCTTCCTCAGGGGAGTCCTAAGCATCTGAGGAAGGGGCTCGACCCGAAACATCACCCATTCCTTCTCTCCAGAGTTGCTGCACGGAGTTTGCACGTTCTCCCCGTGACCTGCGTGGGTTTTCTCAGAGATCTTCGGTTTCCCCCCACGCTCCAAAGACGTGCGGGTTTGTTGGTTAATTGGCTTTGGTGTAATTGTAAATTTTCCCCAGTGTGTGCAGGGTAGTGTTAGTGAGCGGGGATCGCTGGCCGGCACGGGCTCGGTGGGCGGAAGGGCCTGTTTCCGCGCTGTATCACTAAACGGAACGGCAGACACTGGTTTAAACTAGTTTTGACAGAGACAAAAAGCTGGACTAACTCAGCGGGACAGGCAGCATCACTGGAGAAAAGGAATAGGCGAAGGTTCGGTCCGAGACCCTTCTTCAGTTGAACATTTCGGGTCGAGACCCTTCTCTCGTTAAACTAAGCCCGCATCTGCAGCTCCTTCCTGCCACGGCCTGCGGAACTTCCATAAGTCACGATAAGACTGTGGTGTGCCTTTGACGATGAAGAAATTTGCCTGAAGAAGGATCTCGACCAGAAACGTCACCCATTCCTTCCCTCCAGAGATGCTGCCTGGCCCGCTGAGTTACTCCACCATTTTGTGCCTATCTCCGGTTGAAGCCAGCATCTGCAGTTCCTATCTACACACGAGAGTGCAAAGGGGATTTACGAGGATGTTGCCAGGAGTCGAGGGTCTGAGACATAGGGACAAGTTGGACAGGCTTGGAATCTATTCCTTGGAGCGGATCGGGGGCTGAGAGGCGATCTTGTAGACTTGTATAAAATAATAAAGGGAAATGAATGGGTGAATGTACAGGGTCTTTTATCCAGAGAGGGGGAGTCTATAATGAGATGATGTAGATTTAAGATTGAGAGGGGGGAAAGCCTTTTAGCTAGGGTAGGGGTGTGAGAAACAAGAGGACATATGTCTAAGGTGAAAATAGACACAAAAAGCTGGAGTAACTCAGCGGGACAGGCAGCTTCTCTGGAGAGAAGGAATGGGTGACGTTTCGGGCCAAGATCCTTCTTCAGACTGGTTAGGGATCAGGGAAACGAGAGATATAGACGGTGATGTGGAGAGATAAAGAACAATGAAATGAAAGATTTGCAAAAAAGTATCGATGATAAAGGAAACAGGCCGTTGTTCGCTGTTTGTTGGGTGGAAACGAGAAGCTGGTGTGACTTGGGTGGGGGAGGGATGGAGAGAGAGGGAATGCCGGGGCTACCTGAAGTGAGAGAAGTCAATGTTCATCCCACTGGGCTGTAAGCTGCCCAAGCGACATATGAGGTGCTGTTCCTCCAATTTGCATTTAGCATCACTCTGACAGTGGAGGAGGCCCAGGACAGAAAGGTCTGTGAGGGAATGGGAAGGAGAATTAAAGTGTTTAGCCACCGGGAGATCAGGTTGGTCCGGGCGGGCTGAGCGAAGGTGTTCCGCGGAACGATCGCCCAGTCCGCGTTTGGTCTCGCCGATGTACAAGAGTCCACATCTTGAACAATGGATACAGTAGATGAGGGTTGGAGGAGGTGCAAGTTGAACCTCTGCCTGACCTGAAAGGACTGTCGGGGTCCCTGGACAGAGTCGAGGGGGGAGGTATGGGGACAGGTGTTGCATCTTCTGCGGTTGCAGGGGAAGGTACCTGGGGAAGGGGGTGGTTTGGGTGGGAAGGGACGATCTGACCAGGGAGTTGCGGAGGGAACGGTCTCTGCGGAAGGCGGAAAGGGGTGGAATGGGAAGATGTGGCTGGTGGTGGGATCCCGTTGGAGGTGTCAGAAACTGTTGGAGGATTATGTCTTGTACACGACGGCTGATGGGATGGAAGGTGAGGACTAGGGGGACTCTGTCTCTGTTGCGACTCGGGGGAGGGGAGCAAGGACGGAGGGCGGTGAATCTGTGGAATTCATTGCCACAGAAGGCTGTGGAGGCCAAGTCAGCGGATATATTTAAGACAAAGAGATAGATAGATTCTTGAATAGTACGGGTGTCAGGGGTATGGGGAGAAGGCATGGTGAAGAATGGGGTTCGGAGGGAGAGATACAGTACATCAGCCATGATTGAATGGCGTAGTAGACTTGATGGGCCGAATGGCCTAATTCTACTATTATCCCCCATGACCTTATGACTGTGCGTTTGTGACCACAAAGTGCCGTTGAACCTTTGACCCTTGAACCTCCCACTCCGCACATGAGCCAACGGCCCCTCCCAAGCAAGTAGGCCAAACTCAATGGAGCCTGCTTTGCCCAGGACGCCCTTTTACTCCAGTGAAGGCAGGCCGTGGCCATCTTGGAACACCAAATAGTAAACCTCACGCTCGCCCTCACGCACAACTTCAAGGAAACAGTTACAGAAAAGCAAACATGGCGAGGTTAGTGAGCATCAAACAGGTTCACGATAAGTTCAATAACCATGCATGCAGCAAGTTGAATATTAATCCAGAGTCATATTACCTTTAACAATGAGCGTTAAAGGGACTTTATTAATTTAGGATCTTGGGTATAAGATGATAGATATTAATACAAAAAAACTCCATTTAGGTTAATTTGAAGTTGCTTATAAAATATTAAGGCTTTCGAGTGGACTCCATTTTAGAATCAAACTTATATTCTGCAAATTTACCAGAACCCAGTGAATTATCTTGTAAGATGCACGTTACAATTCGCCTTTTTAGACAAAGTCCATGCATATCTTAACAAGAAGCCAACACGCCGACAGTCCCTTTAACTACAGTTTAATAATGATAAATTAAAAAGATATTTATCAAGATAAAAAAGCAGCAAGTTATAAATTACATTAAGACCTTCGTTCAACAGCCAAGGTTATTATTGTTATTTTTTTTTAAAGTTACTTGTTTTAACAATCAAGACTTTAACGCAAGCTTTAGGTTTTCCTTTCCTTTTAAAAATAACGAGAGCACAGAAGTGAAAGAGTTAATGTTAAAGTTTTTAATGGAGATTTACCTTTCTCTTGTAGCCATTCATCAAATACTATCCCTCTGAATTTTTTGGGGACTTTCGTTTTAGCAATCGCCAGGCGTTCATTATCAATGTTTCCTTTAAAGTTTAAAGAGAGAGCTTAAAAGAAAAAAAAATCTGGAACGTCAAAGGTTAACATCGAACATTTAACATTTTAATTGCAAATTGTTTGTTGTGAAATAAATTTTTAAAAAATCCAAAAAAGTCAACGTCAGGGTTTGTTTTAAGGGCTGTTTGAGATTTATAGCGTGTCCACCAAGTTAACTCGCTCTTAAGTCATACTGCGCTTACTAAATGCTCAGTTCGTGATGGCATTAAATTGTCACTGTTATTTTCCCCTCGGTTTTATCTGACCAGGCGGTGATTTTAAACGGGAAGGAGTCTGGGTTTGAACGGTTAGTTTCGTTTAGTTTGGAGGTGCGACGCGGAAAAACAGGGCCTTCGACCCACCGATTCTGCGCCGGCCAGCGATCCCCCCCCCCCCCCGCGCTAACACCACCCGTTTTCGGGGACAGTTTTCAGGGACGGACGATCCTTTCTGCCTCCCTCCCCAACTCTCACACACACCCCCCACCGTCTCCGCCTCTTCCTTTCTTCTTCCCGCCCCACCCCTCCCACCCCCACATCAGTCTGAAGAAGGGTCTCGACCCGAAACGTCACCCATTTTCTTTGCTCAATAGATGGTGCCTCGCCCGCTGAGTTTCTCCCGCATTTGTATCCACACTGGGACTATCCTTGATCGGACTTTGCTGGCTTTACCTTTCACTAAACGTTATTCCCATGAGCCTGTACACTGTAAACGGGTCGATTGCAATCTTGTCGTTCCACTGTACCTCGGTACACGTGACAATAAACATAACTAACTAACTAACATAAGGGACGATTCGCAATTTTTTTTCAACAAAGTCAATTAGCCTACAAACCGGCGCGTCTTTGGAGTGCGGGAGGAAACCGGAGCACCCGGAGAAAATCCACGCAGGTCACGGGGAGAAGGAACAAACTCCGTGCAGGCAGCGCCGGTAGTCGGGATCGAACCTGGGCCTCTACCGCTGCGCCATCGTGCCGCCCTGCCGGGGGAATCGTTGCCTTGCCTCTGCATTTGCAGAGGAGGTCAATGACCTCGTCTGCAATATCTATGAATGTACTTGGGTCAATCAGTTCCTCGAGCTGTTCGATGAAATCACATCTGATCTGCAGCCTAACTCCTCCCAGACGGGTTTTCCAGACATCACTTATCAGTACCCAAGTAGTCGCACATTTAACGGGTGTCGGGGGTTACGGGGAGAAGGCAGAAGAATGGGGTTGGGAGGGAGAGATCGATCAGCCATGATCGAATGGCGGAGTGGACTTGATGGGCCGAATGGCTTAATTCTGCCCCGATCACTTATGAACAGTCCACAAGGTACATGACTCTCGTTCATAAGCCACAGGAGCAGAATTAGGCCATTCGGCCCATTGAGTTCACACCGCCATTCAATCATGGCTGATCTATCTCTCCCTCCTAACCCCATTCTCCTGCCTTCTCCCCGTAACCCCTGACACCTGTACTAATCAAGATTCTGTATATCCATTGGCTTGGCCTCCACAGCCGTCTGTGGCAAAGAATTCCACAGATTCACCACCCTCTGGCTGCAGAAATTCCTCCTCATCTCCTTTCTAAAGGCACGTCCTTTTATCCTGTGGCTGGCCTCACATGGCTTTAAGAATAAGGGGGTAAGCCATTTAGAACGGAGACGAGGAAACACTTTTTCTCACAGAGAGTTGTGAGTCTGTGGAATTCTCTGCCTCAGAGGGCGGAGGAGGCCTGTTCTCTGGATGCTTTCAAGAGAGAGCTAGATAGGGCTCTTAAAGATAGCGGAGTCAGGGGGATATGGGGAGAAGGCAGGAACGGGGTACTGATTGGGGATGGTCACATTGAATGGCGGTGCTGGCTCGAAGGGCCGAGTGGCCTACTCCTGCACCCATTGTCTATTGTCTATTGAAGCTTTTACATTGCCTTGAAAATAACAGTGAAATCTATTTTGCCGACAACGAACTGTATCGTTTAAATAATTTTTTGGGGGAAAAAAGACAATGAATGGATCTGAAGTTCTTTCATGAAAGACGCAAAAAAAAAGCAGCACTTTATAAGTTCTGAATAGCCCAAAAATGAGACCACGAGATATGGATGCGGACGTTTTAGAATCCATTCTCATGGCCAGGTGAGGCCTATCCCAGGGGGGGACGGGACGAAACATTTATTTTATCTTTTAGTCATTTTTAATGGACTGAACATGCAGAGTCATTCCATTCCATTTACCATCATAACGTAGACATGTATTGAACAATGTAGCACGGCACAAAGTACAGATAGTAGGGACGCCAGTCAGTACATTCCACGCCCGCGATCCAAACGCCAACGCGTTTCATGACGAAAAAAATTAATATTCAGGTCAACATCCGCATTCTTTTTTGAACAAAGCAACAAATATGGCCAGCCATGATCACATTGAATGGCGGTGCTGGCTCGAAGGGCCGAATGGCCTACTCCTGCACCTATTGTCTATTGTCTATTGACATTTTTGTATCGGAAGGAACTGCAGATGCGGGTTCAAACCCAAGGGAGACACACGGTGGATATTTTTTGAGGCAGAGATAGATAGATTCTTGATTAGTATGGGGAGGAGGTAGGAGAATGGGGTTGAGAGGGAGAGATAGATCAGCCATGATTGAATGGCGGAGTAGACTTGATGGCCTACTTCTACTCCTATCACATAATCTTATGACCTTATGATCTTATGATCTTGAAGAAGGGTCTCAACCCGAAACGTCACCTATTCCTTCGCTCCATAGATGCTGCCTCACCATGCTGAGTTTCTCCAGCATTTTTAACTGCCTTCTTTCTTATAAAAAGCTGGAGTAACTCACAGATTCCACAGATTCCACATAATTCCACAGATTCACAACTCTCTGGGTGAAAAAGTTTTTCCTCATCTCAGTCCAAAATGGCCGACCCCTTATTCTTAAACTGTGTGACCCCTGGTTCTGGACTCTCCCAACATGGGGGACATTTTTTCCTGCATCTAGCCTATCCAATCCCTTAAGAATTGTATATGTTTCTATAAGATCCTAGTGAATCCAAGCCCAGTCAACCCATTCTTTCATCATATATCAGTCCCGCCATCCTGGGAATTAACCTGGAGAACCTACGCTGCACTCCCTCAATAGCAAGAATGTCCTTCCTCAAATTGGGAGACCAAAACTGCACGCATTATTCCAGGTGCGGTCTCACCAGGGCCCTGTACAACTCCAGTGGGACCTCCTTGCTCCTAAATTCAAATCCTCTCGCAGTGAAGGCCAACATGCCATCAGCTTTCTTCACTGCCTGCTGCACCTGCCTGCATGCTTGCCTTCAGTGTTTCTACAAGATCCCCTCTCATCCTTCTAAATTCCAGTGAATACAGAAGGCATTCTGCCGAGTTTGAACAAAAGACTTTCTTTTTTTACTGCCTCTGGTTTATGACACTCTGGAGGTCTGTCTGTTCCAGAACTTATACTTCAATTTTATACCTGCCACCTCGTCCTAAATCCTTTCAGTGACACAGGCTCTGTTCAGCTAACACAGGAAGACGTCTGCACCTTATTACCCGCTTAAATCACGGATATTAAACCGAGTGTGTGTGTGTGTGTGTGTGTGCGCTCTACATCTTCCAGCCCGTTATTGATGGCGGAGTGTCAGGTTTCTAATTGTTGAATCACCTTCAACAGTGCCCTTCCCAAGCGACGGAAACGCTCGCTTCTGTGGTCTGCTGGAGTAGCTTTGGGAGGGCCGAATGGCCTCATCTGTCCTAAACCTATCCACGCAGATCGGAATGTTTTAAAGAAGGAACTGCAGATGCTGGAGAATCGAGGGTTACACAAAAGGCTGGAGAAACTCAGCGGGTGCAGCAGCATCTAAGGAGCGAAGGAGATGGGCGACGTTTCGGGTTCGAGACCCTTCTTCAGACTTCACGCAGATCAGAAGTTCATAAGCCCCGAGGAAGGAGCAGAATCAGGCTATTCGGCCCATCGAGCCCACACAAAGACGTACAGGTTTGTAGTCCAAGTCCACGTCCAAGTTCAAGTTCGTTACGTTTATTATCACTCGCACCTATTGCCACAGTGAGATTTGAGTTACTAACTTAATTGGCTTCTGTATTTGAGGGCGGAAGGGGGGGCTGGGGGGGGGGTGGGGGTATTGGGGGGGGGGGGGAGTTGAAGAGACTGTGGGGAGAATCTTTTTTTTAACGTCAGATTAACGTAGAGTTTCTGAAAGAAGGGTAGATGGTGGAGGTTGGTTTATGGAATCTTGGACCAAATGACTTGTTTCCAGTCTGTCTCTTTGAAACAAAACCAGAAAGATATCATCTATATAAAGGAATCCAATCTAGTCCTGGACATTTGTCCCATCAAGACACCTGACTGTTTGACGGCACTGGGCCTGTGCTCGCTGTAGTTTGGAAGGATGAGGGGAGACCTCGTTGAAATAGTGTGAGGCTTGGATGGAGTGGATGTGGAGAGGATGTTTCCATTAGTGGGAGAGTCTAGGACCAGAGGGCACAGCCTCAGAATTAAAGGACGTTCCTTTAGGTAGGAGATGAGGAGAAATTTATTTGGTCAGAGGGAGGTGAATCTGTGGAATTCTTTGCCACAGGAGGCCAAGTCAATGGATATTTTTAAGGCGGAGATAGATAGATTCTTGATTAGTACGGGTGTCAAGGGTTATGGGGAGAAGGCAGGAGAATGGGGTTAGGAGGGAGAGACAGATCAGCCATGAGCCTTGATGGGCCAAATGGCCTAATTCTGCTCCTATCAGTTATGGCCGTATGAGGTAGTCATGGCCGGGTACTGGTCAACAGCTTCACCTACCAGCATCTTCATAGGTTCCAGGAGCAGAGCGAGGCCATTCGGTCCATCAAGTCGACTTTGCCATTCGATCATGGCTGATCTATCTTTCCCTCTCAACCCCATTGAGGGGATCTTATTGAAACATATAAGATCATTAAGGGTTTGGACACGCTAGAGGCAGGAAATATGTTCCCGATGTTGGGGGAGTCCAGAACCAGGGGCCACAGTTTAAGAATAAGGGGTAAGCCATTTAGAACGGAGATGAGGAAACACTTTTTCACACAGAGAGTGGTGAGTCTGTGGAATTCTCTGCCTCAGAAGGCGGTGGAGGCAGGTTTACTGGATACTTTCAAGAGAGAGTTAGATCGAGCTCTTAAAGATAGCGGAGTCAGAGGATATGGGGAGAAGGCAGGAACAGGGTACTGATTGGGGATGATCAGCCTTGATCACATTGAATGGCGGTGCTGGCTCGAAGGGTCGAATGGCCTACTCCTGCACCTATTGTCTATTGTCTATTGTCCTTCCTTCTCCCCATTACCCCTGGCACCCGTCCTAATCAAACTGCCAATCTCCGCCTTAAAAATACTCAACCACTTGACCTCCACCGCCGTCTCTGGCAATGGATTCCACAGATTCGCCAGCCTCTGGCAGAAGAAACTCAGTTTCACATGGGCCACCAAAAGACGGGCAGGGTGGTGGGCTGATGGGACGAGTAAATGGGCCAGCATGACCACGACGGGCCGAAGGTCCTGCTTTTCGGGCCAGGTGAACCTTTCTCTTAATGACCCCTCCCCTGCCCCCCGTGCCTTTTCCCCGACAGGTATGGAGTGGAATGTGTCTGTGAAACTGTCTGTGGAATTCTCTGCCTCAGAGGGCGGTGGAGGCCGGTTCTCTGGATACATTCAAGAGAGAGCTAGATAGGGCTCTTAAAGATAGCGGAGTCAGGGGATATGGGGAGAAGGCAGGAACGGGGTACTGAATGGGGATGATCAGCCGTGACCACATTGAATGGCGGTGCTGACTCGAAGGGCCGAATGGCCTGCTCCTGCACCTATTGTCTATTGTCTAATAAGGGGTAAACCATTTAGAACGGAGATGAAGAAACACTTTTTCACACAGAGAGTTGCGAGTGCAGGAACGGGGCACTGAATGGGGATGATCAGCCATGATCACATTGAATGGCGGTGCTGGCTCGAAGGGCCGAATGGCCTACTCCTGCACCTATTGTCTACTGTCTATTGTCTACCGCTGGCTCGAAGGGCCAAATGGCCTACTCCTGGACCTATTTTTCTATGTTTCTATGTTTCTATGTCTATTGTGTCTGAAACTCTCAAGCTGCACCTTAGAGAGTTGTACGGATCACACATCAAGGACGCAGCCCAAGCTCCGGCCCAAATGACAGTGATAAACGGCTCACCTCATTCCTCAGCGGTTCTGGACGTCACTTGATCCCCCTGGTACCTCTCCCGCCTTTTGTTACCATGCCATCTATTTTGCCAACCCCGCACTTTAAACCAAAATAGAGTGCTCGGACAAAAGCAATCCACAAATAACATCAAGTGCACCTGCGATCGCTTTGGGTACCAGCTCAGCTCTTTGGCTTGGGTCGTTTAGTTTGGTTTTAAGTTGGAGACGCAGTGCGGAAACAGGCCCTTCGGCCCACCGGGTCCGTGCCGGCCAGCGATCCCCGCACACTGACGCTATCCCACACAACGACCTGAAGGGTCTCGACCCCAAGCGTCACCTATTTCCTTCGCTCCACAGACGCTGCCTCACCGGCTTCTGGAGTTTCTCCAGCATTCATGTCGATTTTTCCAGCATCTGCAGTTCCTTCTTAAACAATCCTACACACACTAGTGTTTTTGTTACTTTTACATTTACCATTTCCATTTACAACAAGCCAATTAACCTCCAAACCTGCACGTCTTTGGAGTGTGGGAGGAAACCGAAGATCTCGGGGGAAACCCACGCAGTCACGGGGGAGGAGCGTGCAAACTCCGCACCGACAGCACCCCTTGTCAGGATCGAACCCAGGTCTCTGCCACTGTGAGGCCAAAATAGATGTCACCGTGCCACCCCTAACATGACAGTGGAGGCAGGTTCTCTGGATGCTTTCAAGAGAGAGCTGGATAGGGCTCTTAAAAATAGCGGAGTCAGGGGATATGGGGAGAAGGGGTAACATGAGGGGGAACTTCTTTACTCAGAGAGTGGTGGCTGTGTGGAATGATCTTCCAGCAGAAGTGGAGGCAGGATCGATTTTAACATTTAAAAGTAAAGTGGATAGGTATATGGAGGGGTATGGTCTGAGTGCAGGTAGATGGGACTAGGGGAAAATAAATGGTCGGCATGGACTGGAAGGGCCGAGAGGGCCTGTTTCCGTGCTGTAATTGTTATATGGCTATATGGTTAAGGCAGGAACGGGGTACTGATTGGGGATGATCAGCCATGATCACATTGAATGGCGGTGCTGGCTGGAAGGGCCGAATGTCCTACTCATGCTCCTATTGTCTATTGTCTAGGACAACATAATTTGCCATCTGGTATTCCTATTCCTAGTTTAGTTTAGAGATATGGCGCATAAACAGGCCCTTCGGCCCTTTTAGTCCGAGCCGACCGGCGATCACCCCCTGCACTAATTCTATCCCACACGCACTAGGGACAATTTACAGAAGGCAGTCAATCTACAATCCTGTAAGTCTTTGAGACATAGGAGGAAACCGGAGCACCCAGAGAAAACCCACGAGGTCACAGGTTTCTGAACCACCCTATCAACAACTAGAAGGTAGACAAAAATGCTGGAGAAACTCAGCGGGTGAGGCAGCATCTGTGGAGCGAAGGAATAGGTGACGGTTCGGGTCGAGACTGATGTGGGGGTGGGTGGGGGGGGGTGGGGGCGGGAAGAAGAAAGGAAGAGGCGGAGACAGTGGGCTGTGGGGGAGCTGGGAAGGGGAGGGGAAGGAGGGAGGAAGCAGGGACTACCTGAAATTGGAGAAGTCAATGTTCATACCGCTGGGGTGTAAACTACCCAAGCGAAATATGAGGTGCTGCTCCTCCAATTTGCGGTGGGACGCACTCTGGCCATGGAGGAGGCCCAGGACAGTAAGGTCGGATACGGAATGGGAGGGGGAGTTGAAGTGCTGAGCCACCGGGAGATCGGGTTGGTTAATGCGAATTCATTAATCTACAACTAAAAAATACTGGAGTAACTCAGCGGGACAGGCAGCATCTCTGGAGAGCAGGAATGGGTGACGTTTAAGGTCGAGACCCTTCTTCAGACTGAGAGTCACGGGAGAGTGAGACAGAGAGATATTGAGGGTAAGGTGTGAAAAGGAGATATCAAAGTGGACGATGGGCGCGGAAAACGTCGAATGGCACAGAAGGGCCTCGTCCCGAAACGTCAGCCATCCCTTCTCTCCAGAGGCGCTGCCTGTCCCGCTGAGTTACTCCAGCTTTTTGTGTCCATCTTTGGCGTCAACTGGCATCTGCAGTTCCTTCCTACATGGAGTGGATCATCTTTGGCTGAGGGGAAGGCGACTCCGTGAAATTTGATCAGAGGGATAGTGGAACTGGCCGGAGGACTAGGATGGGGGAGGGATAGAGAGAGAGAGGGAAAGCAAGGCTTACGTGAAGTTAGAGAAGTCAACGTGCATACTGCTGGGTTGTAAGCTGCCCGAGCGAACTACGAGGTAGAGGTTTGAGTGCGGCACTTTCCAATGGGTCTCGCCAGGCCACAATGATTCACGGGTGATTTTGTTTAATATCACGGCACACCAATAGACAATAGCTGCAGGTGAAGGCCATTCGGCCTTTCGAGCCAGCACCGTCATTCAATGTGATCGTGGCTGATCATCCCCAATCAGTACCCCCGTCCCTGCCCTCTCCCCATATCCCCTGACTCCGCTATCTTTAAGACCCCTATCTCTTGAAAGTATCCAGATTTATAACCGGCCTCCACCGCCCTCCGAGGCAGAGAATGCTGCCGATAGAGTTGAGGTGGAGTCGCGGGCCTCACAGCGCCGGAGACCCGGGTTCGATCCCGACTACGGGTGCTGTCTGTACGGGGTTTGTACGTTCTCCCCCGTGACCCGCGAGGGGGTTTGCGCCGAGACCTTGGTTTTCCCCCCACACTCCAAAGACGCGCAGGTTTGTAGGTTAATTGGCTGGATTGGTATAAAAATGTAAACATCGTCCCGAGCGTGAGTAGGGCAGTGCTAGCGTAGGTTTTCTCCGAGATCTTCGGTTTTATCCCAGCGTGGGTTTTCTCCGAGATCTTCGGTTTCCCCCCCCACCCTCCAAAGACGCACAGGTTTGTGGTTTAATCGGCTGCATTAGTATGAATGTAAAATTGTCCCTTGTGTGTGTGTAGGATGGCGTTGATGAGCGGGGGATCGCTGGTTGGCGCTGACCCGGTGGGCCGAAGGGCCTGTTTCCGCGCTGTATCTCCAAACTAAACTAAACTGCAACACAGGAGAACACGTATAGGCAAAAATAAAACATGCTTTATCGTCCCACTTTGCTCTGCTGTGTGTTATCTGTGTATTAGGCCCGCAACAGACTGCGGAAGGGTGCAGATAAATCGGCAGGGAAATGATTGAAGCGCGAGTGATGCTGTTCGGTGATAGCAGTAATTGTATTTGGCTTCAAAGATACAAGGTTATCCGTAACGTGCCTGTGGATGCCGGGACTAAGTCAGACTAGCTCTGTGAGTCAGGTGTGAAACCAGGGCGTGTGTAAACGCACGCACACCTCCAGATTCAGGGACAGTTTCTTCCCAGCTGCAACTGAACCATCCTGCCAACAACCAGGGAGCAGCGCTGAACTACTATCGACCTCATTGGCGACCCTCGGACTATCCTTGATCGGACTTTGCTGGCTTTACCTTGCACTGAACGTTAATCATGTTATTCTCTTTATCATGTATCCGTACAACATCCCTCCCCCCTGTATCTGTACACTGTGGACGGCTCGATTGTGATCATGTGTTGTCTTTCCGCAGACTGGTTAGCGCACAACAAAAGCTTTTCACTGTACCTCAGTACATGTGACACTAAACTACACTCAAACTCTCTCACCCGTCCTCAATCTCTCTCCCTCTCTCTCTTTCAAACACACACCCACGCACTTACACACGCACACGTACGCACACACACTCACACACGCACTAATGCACGCATGCACACACACACGCACAAAAGCATGCACGCACACACACGCACACACATACGCATGCACATGCACTCACACACACGCACACATACACGCACTCACACACGCACACATACGCGCACTCACACAGGCACGCATACACGCACTCACACACGCACACACATACATGCACTCACGCACGCATACACGCACACACACACACACACACGCAGTCACACACGCACGCATACACGCATGCACACATGCACTCACACAAACGCACACACACACGCAGCCACACACGCACACATACACGCACTCACGTACACACGCAATAAGCACGCATTCACACACGCACTCACGCACGCACTCACATACACACACACGCACACACGCACACACACGCACTCACACACGCACTCCCCCACATCAGAAACATGTTTCCTGCCTCTAGCGTGTCCAAACCCTTAATAATGTTGTATGTTTCAATAAGATGACCTTTCATCCTTCTAAATTCCAGAAAATACAAGCCCAGTCAACCCATTCTCTCAGCATATGACAGTCCCGCCATCCCGGGAATTAACCTGGTGAACCTACGCTGCACTCCCTCAACAGCAAGAATGTCCTTCCTCAGATTTGGAGAGCAAAACTGCACACAATACTCCAGGTGTGGTCTCACTGGGGCCCTGCACAACTGCAGAAGGACCTCTTTGCTGCTACACTCAACTCCTCTTGTCATGAAGGCCAACATGCCATTAGCTTGCTAGTATAGACACGTAGGGCCTGTTTCGAAGGTGCGTGACTCTCACAAGCACACAACCTCCAGTGAAGCACCGACCTTGGGTTTCCCGTTGAAAACTAAATGCAGTTAATTAATCAAAAAATATGTGATTATCAAAAAAAATTTAAAAATCCTCTAAGTAATAAGAGTCATGCAGTTATGGGGCTGTCCCACTGTACGAGCTAATTCAAGAGCTCCCCCAGGTTTCCTCTGATTCGAACTAGGAGATTTACGGTAAAAGCCGCTCGTTGGTACTCGGGGCTCTCGTGGATATTTGTTGAAAAATCTTCACAAGTCTTCCCGAGCTTACCGCGTTTCCCGAGTACCTGCCGTTAGCGTTACGAGCCGCTAAGAGACGTCCCCGATCTCCGACGTACATTCTACGAGTTTGATTTTTTTTTAAACTCGGGAGAGCTCTTGAATTAGCTCGTACAGTGGGACAGCCCCATTAAACAGCACAAACCATGCCCTTCGACTGAGCTTGTCGACGCCCTGCTTAACTAGCCCATTTGCCTGCATTTGGACCATGTCTCTCTTAATTTTTCCTTCGGTATCGAGATCCCTGTCCAAGGGTCTTCTAAATACTGTTATGGTACCCAAAGATCCTACAGCGAGCGAGATAGACCACTCGGCGAAAAAGACGTAGTACGGTCATGGGCAGATCCGTGGGAGATTTTCGGCCCCATTTCCGTAACCGGCTTCCGTCTCCGCACCAAAGATCCCGTAGGATACTCGTGCGGAGACGGAAACATCCTCGTAAAAATCAAAGTTATTTGGGAAAAATCTTCTCCTCATTTTCAGAATTATAATTTATTAACACAAACTGTTCCCCCGCAACGTTGATTGCACTGCGAGTCGGGTCGGGTCGGGTTGGGTTACTGAAATGGATGAAAAAAAGGCCCTCGTTCCGCTCCCTTGCGTACTACACGTCAGCCATTGCATTTAGCAGGAGTGGTCTATCTTGCTCCGCTAGAGGATCTTTGATGGTACCTGCCTCACGACTATACCTCGTCTGGCAGCTCGTTCCATATGCCTATCCACCCGTGAAAAATTTGTCACTCAGGTTCCAATTAAATCTTTAGCTTTTCACCGTAAACCTGTTTCCTCTGGTCCTTGATTCACCTACTCTGGGTGAAAGACTCTGTGTGCATTTGTCCTATCTATACACCTGTATAAAGATCACCCCTCATCCACCTAGGCTGCAAGGAATACAGCCCAGCCTGCTCAACCTCTCCCTGTAGCTCAAGCCCTCGAGTCCCGGCAACATCCTTGTAAATCTTCTCTGCTCCCTTTACTAATGAATAACTGTTTTCCTCCTGCCGGTTGATCGACATTGAACACCTTCCAAACGTGGCCTCACCAACAGCGCCTTGTAGAGGTGGCGCAGCGGTAGAGTCATAGAAACATAGAAACATAGAAATTAGGTGCAGGAGGAGGCCATTTGGCCCTTCGAGCCTGCACCGCCATTCAATGTGATCACGGCTGATCGTCCCCAATCCATAACCCGTGCCTGCCTTCTCCCCATATCATAGAAAGATAGAAACGTAGAAAATAGGCCATTCGGCCCTTCGAGCCTGCACCGCCATTCAATATGATCATGGCTGATCATCCAACTCAGTATCCCGTACCTGCCTTCTCTCCATACCCTCTGATCCCCTTAGCCACAAGGGCCACATCTAACTCCCTCTTAAATATAGCCAATGAACTGGCCTCAACTACCCTCTGTGGCAGAGAGTTCAAGAGACCCTCCACTCTCTGTGTGAAAAAAAGTCCTTCTCATCTCGGTCCTAAAGGATTTCCCCCTTATCCTTAAGCTGTGACCCCCTTGTCCTGGACCTCCCCAACATCGGGAACAATCTTCCTGCATCTGGTGGGCCGTAGGGCCTGTTTCCACGCTGCCTTGCGTCCCTGGTTTGCTCCTAATAAATCTGTACGGACTTTGCGCGTTCTCTCCCCGTGACCTGCGTGGGTTTTCTCCAGGTGCTCCGGTTTCCCTCCTACTCTCCAAAGACATACAGGGTTTTATCATTGAATTGGCCTAGCTATAAATTGTAAATTGTCCCTGGCGTGTAAGATAGTGCTAGTGTGGGGGGATCGCTGGTCAGCGCGGACTTGATGGGCCGAAGGGCCTGTTTCTACGCTGCATCTCATAAATCTAAAGTCTATCCCGACGTTTAAGAAACAGTTGGACAGGTGCAAGGATAGGACAGGTTTGGAGGGATATGGACCAAATGCAGGCAGGTGGGACTAGTGTAGCTGGGACATGTTGGCCGGTGTGGGCACGTTGGGCCGAAGGGCCTGTGTCCATGCTGCACGACTATGATTCTGAGGAGCAACTTTTTCACACAAAGGGCGGTGGGTGAATGGAACGAGTTGCCGGGGGAGATAGTTGAGGCCGGGAATATCACAACATTAAAAAAAAAAGCATTTGGACAGGCACATGGAAAGGACAGGTTTGGAGGGATAAGGACCCAATGCAAGTTGGTGAGACTAGTGCAGATGGGACATGTTGGCCGGTGTGGGCAAGTTGGGCTGAAGGGCCTGTTTCCACTGTATCCTAAGGCCATGGGCGAAGAATTAGGCCATTCGGCCCATCAAGTCGACTCCGCCATTCAATCATGGCCGATCTCAAGATTACGTGACCACAATGATCACATTGAATGGCGGTGCTGGCACGAAGGGCCGAATGGCCTACTCCTGCACCTATTGTTTGTTGTCTATCTATCTCACCCTCCTAACCTCATTCTCCTGCCTTCTCCCCGTAACCTCTGACGCCCGTACTAATCAAGAATCTATCTATCTCTGCCTTAAAATGAACCTCTGACTTGGCCTCCACAGCCTGTGGTGGCACTCTATGACTATGAAAACAGATTGATTTACAATGTGCAACAACTCCACCCACTGGCAACTCAACCCCACACCGTGCCCACGCACAACGTTCTTGAGACGCGTGTTGACAAGCGCTTGGAGAATGCACAGAGGGAGCTAGCTGTGTACCATCTGCCGTTCAACAGCACGTTGTAAACAAAACGAACATCTTTTATTTAAGTTCAATTCCTAGAGACATAGAAACATAGAAATTAGGTGCAGGAGTAGGCCATTCGGCCCTTCGAGCCTGCACCGCCATTCAATATGATCATGGCTGATCATCCAACTCAGTATCCCGTACCTGCCTTCTCTCCATACCCTCTGATCCCCTTAGCCACAAGGGCCACATCTAACTCCCTCTTAAATATAGCCAATGAACTGGCCTCAACTACCCTCTGTGGCAGAGAGTTCCAGAGACCCACCACTCTCTGTGTGAAAAAAGTCCTTCTCATCTCGGTCCCAAAGGATTTCCCCCTTATCCTTAAGCTGTGACCCCTTGTCCTGGACCTCCCCAACATCGGGAACAATCTTCCTGCATCTAGCCTGTCCAACCCCTTAAGAATTTTGTACGTTTCTATAAGATCCCCTCTCAATCTCCTAAATTCTAGAGAGTATAAACCGAGTCTATCCAGTCTTTCTTCATAAGACAGTCCTGACATCCCAGGAATCAGTCTGGTGAACCTTCTCTGCACTCCCTCTATGGCAATAATGTCCTTCCTCAGATTTGGAGACCAGAACTGTACGCAATACTCCAGGTGTGGTCTCACCAAGACCCTGCACAACTGAAGTAGAACCTCCCTGCTCCTATACTCAAATCCCTTTGATTTTTCAACGGAGATTCTACCCCCTTTGGCCAGCGGTGCAAAATATCCCCGAGTGCCTCGCCTATCGGGCAAGCAAAGAGGGAAGCACGTGCGTAGGAAGGAACTGCAGATGCTGGTTCAAACCAACGATAGACACAATAAGTTGGAGTAACTCAGCAGGGGCAGGCAGCATCTTGAGTCTCAGTCCGAAGAAGGGTCTCGACCCAAAACGTCATCTATTTGATTTCACCAGAGATGCTGTCTGACCCGCTAAGTTACTCCACCTTTTAAGACAATAACAACAGGAGTAGGCCATTCGGCCCATTCGAGCCAGCACCGCCATTCAATGTGATCATGGCTGATCATTCCCAATCAGTACCCCGCTCCTGCCTTCTCCCCATATCCCCTGACTCCCTATCCAGCTCTCCCTTGAAAGCATCCAGAGAACCGACCTTCACTGCCCTCTGATGCGGAGAATTCCACAGACTCACAACCCTCTTAGTGAAAAAGTGTTTCCTCGTCTCCGTTTTAAATGGCTTACCCCGTATTCTTAAACTGTGGCCAAGGAGGAAGTGCAGATGCTGGAAAATCGAAGGCAGACAAAAATGCTGGAGAAACTCAGCGGGTGCGGCAGCATCTATGGAGCGAAGGAAATAGGCAAGGTTTCCTCCTATACTGGTATTCCTGGTATCCTCATTCCTGGGATCTGTTGTTGTAAACCACCAGGGCTGGCACATCCTTCCTCAGACATGGAGTTCAAGATTGCTCACAATACTTCCTCCGAGCTTACCTTTTCGACATTTGCGCGGGGGGCCAGTGGCAGTCAGCGAGCAGGGCCGGAGGCATCGCTGTACGCTGGGCCGGGTTATTTATAGGCGAACCCCTGGTGACAGTGCAGTGTTTCTGCTTGTAAGTAATTTGATCAGAATTGATTCTGCTTGGATCAATCCGGCATCTGGCTGCTGTAATTGTGGAGTACTGCAGGCTGTGCAGATGGCTCATCGCATGCATCGGATGCGGAGACCGCTTGGAGATGCTTTCCTAACCTCCACCGCAAGGCTTGCAGATGTAGATCCACTTCACCGCCCAGTCCCTTGCTGGGAAACTGATGCGGCCTTGTTTCGAAAAGCTGGTCCACCGGGGCTATTTCAAACTCTTGACCCATGGACGATGTGAGATTTATGGGATAGGATCTGTTGTCTGAAAATGCCATTGACAGACGAGGAAACACTTTTTCTCACAGAGTGGTGAGTCTGTGGAATTCTCTGCCTCAGAGGGCGGTGGAGGCCGGTTCTCTGGATGCTTTCAAGAGAGATCTAGAGAGGGCTCTTAAAGATAGTGGAGTCAGGGGATATGGGGAGAAGCATCTTCATAGGTTCTAGGAGCAGAGCGAGGCCATTTGGTCCATTCGATCATGGCTGATCTATCTTTCCCTCTCAACCCCATTGAGGGGGTCTTACTGAGATTATAAGATTATTTAGGGTTTTCGACATGCTGGAGGCAGGAAACATGTTCCCGGTGTTGGGGGAGTCCAGAACCAGGGGCCACAGTTTCAGAATAAGGGGTAAGCCATTTAGAACGGAGATGAAGAAACACTTTTTCTCACAGAGAGTGGCGAGTCTGTGGAATTCTCTGCCTCAGAGGGCGGTGGAGGCCGGTTCGCTGGATGCTTTCAAGAGAGAGCTAGATAGGGCTCTTAAAGGTAGCGGAGTCGGGGGGAGAAGGCAGGAACGGGGAACTGATTGGGGTTGATCAGCCATGATCATATTGAATGGCGGTGCTGGCTCGAAGGGCCGAATGGCCTACTCCTGCACCTATTGGCTATTGTCCATCTCTAGACTAGACTAAACTAAACTAAAGTCCCAGCTTCAACTACCTCCTCCAGCAGCTCGTTCCATACACCCACCACCCATTGTGTAAATAAGTTACCTCTTGGGTTCTTATTGAATCTTCCCCCACCCCCACTCCCTCTTTGCCTTAAACCAATGTCCTCTGGTTGTCGAATGGATGTTTAGTCTTTTGCTGACCGGTTAGCCCGTTACACAAGGCTTTTCACTGTACCTCAGCACACGTGGCAATAAACTAAACTCAAACTCTCTCACCCTTCCTCTATCTCTCTCCCTCTCTCTCTTTCACACACACACACGCACACACGCACTCACACACACGCACTCACACGCACGCACACGCACGCACGCACACGCACTCACACACACATGCACGCACACACACACGCACGCAGACACACACTCACACACGCACGCACACACACGCACACGTACACATACACGCTCTCACACACACACACACACGCACGCACACATGCACACGCATACATGCACTCACACACACGCACGCACACATGCACTCACACACTCGCACGCACACACGCACGCACACACGCATGCATACACACACGCACGCACACACACATGCACGCATACACGCACTCACACACTCGCACACACACACGCACTCACACACACACACGCATGCAGACACGCACTCACACACACTCGCACACACACATGCACACACGCACGCATACACGCACTCACACACACTCACACACACACGCACACACACACGCACATGCCCACACGCACGCATACACGCACTCACACACACTCGCACACACACACACGCACACACTCGCACACACACACGCACGCACACACGCTCTCACACACACTCGCACACACGCACTCACACACACACGCACACATGCACGCATACACGCACTCACACACACTCACACACACTCGCACACACGCGCACACACGCACACACGCACGCACGCACACACTCACACACACACTCACACACACACACACACTCACAATAACCTAAACTGAACTAAAGACGGCCGGCCAAACTACTCCAGTCGATCAATAAATTTCCACGATTGATCATGTTCACTTCACCTCTGTTCAACCTCAGCAAAGCTGTGTTTCAGGATCACTGACAATGTTAATTGGAAAGATACACTCCACACCACTCCCTTTGCTAGCATCAGCTGTTTTAACTCCCCCATTCCCCCCCCCACTGATAAAACACCTTGGTCAGCCCGTGACAGAAAGATATACCGTGTAGAGGTGTACAAAATCATGAGAGGAATACATCGGGTCGAGTCTCTTGCCCAGAGTAGGGGAATCGAGGACCAGAGGACATCGGTTCAAGGTGAAGGGGAAAAGATTTAATAGGAATCTGAGGGGTACCTTTTTCACACAAAGAGTGGTGGGTGTATGGAACGAGCTGCCAGAGGACAGGGATAGGACAGGTTTGGAGGGATATGGACCAAACGCAGGCAGACTACTGACCAATGACCAATGACCACTATTCAATGAACATTGACCACTGACCAATGACCAATGACCACTGACCAATGAACATTGACCACTGACCAATGACCAATGACCACTGATCAATGAACATTGACTATTGACCACTGACCACTGACCACTGACCAATGACCACTGACCAATGAACATTGACCATTGACCGCTGACCATTGACCACTGACCATTGACTATTGACCACTGACCAATGAACATTGACCATTGACCACTGACCAATGAACATTGACCATTGACCATTGAACATTGACCATTGACCACTGACCAATGAACAATGACCATTGACCACTGACCAATGAACATTGACCATTGACCACTGACCAATGAACATTGACCAATGACCTTTAACCATTGACCACTGACCAATAAACATTGACCATTGACCACTGACCAATGAACATTGACCATTGACCGCTGACCATTGACCACTGACCATTGACTATTGACCACTGACCAATGACCACTGTCCAATGAACATTGACCACTGACCAATGACCAATGACCACTGATCAATGAACATTGACTATTGACCACTGACCACTGACCAATGACCACTGACCAATGAACATTGACCATTGACCATTGACCGCTGACCATTGACCACTGACCACTGACCATTGACTATTGACCACTGACCATTGACCACTGACCAATGAACATTGACCATTGAACATTGACCATTGACCACTGACCAATGAACAATGACCATTGACCACTGACCATTGACCACTGACCAATGAACATTGACCATTGACCACTGACCAATGAACATTGACCAATGACCTTTAACCATTGACCACTGACCAATGAACATTGACCATTGACCACTGACCAATGAACATTGACCAATGACCTTTAACAATTGACCACTGACCAATAAACATTGACCATTGACCACTGACCAATGAACATTGACCATTAACCAATAACCAATGACCATTGACCAATTGTTCTTCGATACAGGACTGACTAAACTTATAAAAATACTTTCACAATCCTTATAGAGGATGCATTCCACGGCCCGCGGTGCCTGGCGGTCCCAGAAACCCCCCCTGGGTTCAGCCCGGGCCGTAAATCGCTCGGGCTGAGTTCTGGGAAAGGATGTGGAAGGTTCCACAGATATTGAAGTATTTTGTCTCTTTTTCAAGCCCAACGGTGAAAAGATCTAGCGAGATATTTCTCAACAAACGGTGCATCGATCCTCAGAGCTTTGCAAGAACCAACTCAGCAGCAAACAATGTGTTGTTTATATCGCCGGCGCTACTCCCACCTTCTGGAAGAACGTACAGCGTGAGGCCCGCGCTATTTGGTGCCCCTTGTGACTTCTCCTCCAAATGCTGACGCCTGAAGCTTCTGTTTTGTACCTGCGGTTTAGTTTCGAGGGATAGAGTCATACAGCTTGCCCACACCGGCCAACATGTCCCAGCTGCACTAGTCCCACCTGCCCACGTTTGGTCCATAAGAGCTAAATAGGGCTCTTAAAGATAGCGGAGTCAGGGGATAAGGGGAGAAGGCAGGAACGGGGTGCTGATTGGGGATGATCAGCCATGATCACATTGAATGGCGGTACTGGCTCGAAGGGCCTACTCTTACACCTGTTGTCTATTGTCTATTGTCTACAGCCCTCCAAACCTGCCCTGAGTCTGAAGAAGGGTCTCGACCCGAAACGTCGCCTATCTCCTTCGCTCCTTAGATGCTGCTGCACCCGCTGAGTTTCTCCAGTTTTTTGTGTGACCCCTGTCCATGCACAGTGTGGTTTGGAGATACAGCGCGGAAACAGGCCCTTCGGCCGCGCTGACCAGCGATCCCCACACATTAACACTGTCCAACACACACTCGGCGGCAATTTACATTTACACCAAGCCAATTAACCTACAAACCTGTACGCCTTTGGAGTGTGGGAGGAAACCGAAGATCTCTGAGACAAGCCACGCAGGTCACGTGGAGAACGTACAAACTCCGTACAGACAGCACCCGTGGCCGGGATCGAACTCAGGACCCGGGTGCTCTGGCGCTGTGAGGCAGCGACTCTACCGCTGCGCCACCGCGCCGCTCAGGGTTACAATAGCGATTCAAAGGTATTCAAATTCCCTCTGACATTGAAAGACCATCCTCAATGACGAGCCGCTGGGAAACACATGGTCGGCAAACTGCAGTCAGGAGATTAGAACGACGGAAGGGGGAGCCTGCACAGAATGGGAGAGGCAACCCTATCGTAATTGGTAAGGGAAGGGAAGGGAAGGGAATGGGGCGGGGAGGGAAAAACAGATCAGCCATGATTGAATGGCGGGGCAGATTCGATGGGCTGAATGGCCTAATTCAACTCCGACATTTTAGTTCAGCTTAGTTTGGAGGTAGAGCGCGGAAACGTCCAACTGAGTCCGCGCCGACCAGCGATCCCCGCGCACCAACGCTATCCGACGCACACGGGGGGACAATTTACAATTTGACCAAACCCAATTAACTTACAGTCTTTGGAGTGTGAGAGGAAACCTGAACAGCCGTAGAAAACCCACGCAGGGCACGGGCAGCACTTGCAAACACCGCACAGACAGCACTCGTGGTCAGGGCCGGACCCGGGTCACCGACGCTGTGAGGCAGCAACTCTACCGCTGCGCCACTGTAATCCAGCATTTTGTGTTTTTCCTTGGTCAACCAACATCTAGACAGTAGACAACAGGTGCAGGAGGAGGCCATTCAGCCCTTCGAGCCAGCACCGACATTCTATGTGATCGTGGCTGATCATCCCCAATCAGTACCCCGTTCCTGCCTTCTCCCCACATCCCCTGACTCCGCTATCTTTAAGAGCCCTATCCAGCTCTCTCTTGAAAGAACCGCCCTCCACCGCCCTCTGAGGCAGAGAATTCCACAGACTCACAACTCTCTTTGTGAAAAAGTGTTTCCTCGTCTCCATTCTAAATGGCTTACCCCTTATTCTTAAACTGTGGCCCCTGGCTCCGGACTCCCCCAACATCGGGAACATGTTTCCTGCCTCTAGCGTGTCCAAACCCTTAACAATCTTATATGTTTCAATGAGATCCCCTCTCATCCTTCTAAACTCCAGAGTGTAAAGTAGGGTCTCTGAAGAAGGGTCTCGACCCGAAACGTCGCCTATCTCCTTCGGTCCTTAGATGCTGCTGCACCTGCTGAGTTTCTCCAGCCTTTTGTGTAACCCTCCAGAGTGTAGAAGCCCAGCCGCTCCATTCTCTCAGCATATGACAGTCCCGCCAACCCGGGAATTAACCTTGTGAACCTACGCTGCACTCCCTCGATAACTACAGTTCCTAGTTTCGATATTGGTCACGTCACTGTGTTAACGCTCTCTGTAAGAGAGCACCTCTATGCAGTTCGCCTCCGTTTTCGGGCAACTGAACCATCCTACCAACAACGAGAGAGCAGTCCTCAACGACCATCAGCCTTATTGGAGACCGTCGGACTATCTTGCTGGACCTTATCTCGCACTATATTCACGATATTCCCATTGTCCTGTATCCGTACACTGCGGACGGCCCGATTGTAATCACGTGTTGTCTTCCCGCTGACTGGATAGCACGCGACGATAAACGGAACTGTGAAAGTGCGAAACGCTGCGTGGCGGTCATGGTGAGTACCTGGAATGTAATGCTGAGGCTCTAGAAGGCGCTGGTCAGACCGCATTTTGAGAATCGTGAGCGATGTGAGAATAACGCCCCTGTCCCACTTAGGAAACCTCCGGAGACTTTGCGCCCCACCGGAGGTTTCCGTGCGGTTCCCGGAGGTTCCTGGAGGTTCCCGGAGGTTTTTGGCAGTCTCCCCCGATGGCCAAAAGTGTGGTTTCCGCTTCTTCTATGTTCTGGCAATTATTTCAGAAAATTGAAAGAACCTCCGGGAACCGCACGGAAACCTCCGGGAACCGCACGGAAACCTCCGGGAACCGCACGGAAACCACCGGGAACCGCACGGAAACCTCCGGGAACCGCACGGAAACCTCCGGGAACCTGACAAAAGCCTCCGGGAACCGCACGGAAACCTCCGGGAACCGCACGGAAACCTCCGGGAACCGCACGGAAACCTCCGGGAACCGCACGGAAACCTTGGGTGGGGCGCAAAGTCTCCAGAGGTTTCCTAAGTGGGACAGGTGCATAAGGGTGATAACAACAGGCAATAGACAATAGACAATAGGTGCAGGAGTAGGCCATTCGGCATTTCGAGCCAGCATCGCTATTCAATATGATCATGGCTGATCATCCCCAATCAGTACCCCGTTCCTGCCTTCTCCCCATATCCCCTGACTCCGCTATCTTTAAGAGCTTTAACAACTGCAGAAGGACCTCTTTGCTCCTAGATTCGACTCCTCTTGTTATAAAGGCCAACATGCATTCGCTTTCTTCACTGCCTGCTGTACCTGCATGCTGACTTTCATAGACTGATGTACAAGGACACCCGGATCCCGTTGTACTCCCCCTTTTCCCAACTTGACGGCATTTAGATAGTAATCTGCCTTCCTGTTTTTGCTACCAAAGTGGATAACCTCACATTTATCCGCATTAAACTTCATCTGCCATGCATCTGCCCACTCCCCCGATAATGAACTAAACTCAACTATTCCTCAGCTAAACCATGAGCGCGCATTCCTTTCCGCCTCATGTGTGTTTCCAGAGCTTGTCCTTACCAGTATCTCGAATCATCTCCTCAATCACCCCCTAAGCTGGTGAGTTCCACTTCCCAACCACGCGCCCGGAATGGACGCAAAGTCCTGGAGTACACTAGAGAGAAGGAATGGGTGACGTTTCGGGACGAGACCCTTCTTCAGGCTGAGGGTCGGGTGAGAGGGAAACTAGAGGCACGAAAAGATTCAAAACAAATCAGAGCCGGCACCGATGACCAAGGGAATGTGGAGCCCACAATGGTCCGTTGTTGGTCCATGTCCTTGTTGGACACAGTCTCAGTCTGAGAAGGGACACGAGCTGACACGTCACCTATTCCTTTGCTCCAGAGATAGACAATAGACAATAGGCGCAGGAGTAGGCCATTCGGCCCTTTGAGCCAGCACCGCCATTTAATGTGATCATGGCTGATCATCCCCAATCAGTACCCCGTTCCTGCCTTCTCCCCATATCCCCTGACTCTGCTATCTTTAAGAGCCCTATCTAGCTCCCTCTTGAAATTATCCACAGAACCTGCCTCCACCGCCCTCTGAGGCAGAGAATTCCACAGACTCACAACTCTCTGTGTGAAAAAGTGTTTCCTCGTCTCCGTTCTAAATTGGTTACCCCTTATTCTTAAACTGTGGCCCCTGGTTCTGGACTCCCCCAACATCGGGAACATGTTTCCAGCCTCTAGCGTGACCAAGCCCTTAACAATCTTATAGGTTTCAATGAGATCCCCTCTCATCCTTGTTGCCTGTCTCGCCGAGTTACTCCAGCATTTTGTGGTCTATCTGCAGTTCCTTCCTACACATTCAAGTTGCTCTTGTGGCATCATCCACATTACACTGAGACTCCAGCTTCTGGGCGCTGGGGGGGTAAGGGCAAGGTGGGACATCAGTTTAGTTTAGTTTAGAAATACAGCGCGGAAACAGGCCCTTCGGCCCACCGAGTCCGTGCCGACCAGCGATCCCCGCACGCTAACACTATCCTACACACAGTGGGGTCAATTAACTCGGACACCAAGCCAATTAACCTACAAACCTGCACGTCTTTGGAGTGTGGGAGGAAACCGAAGATCTCGGAGAAAGCCCACGCGGGTCACGGGGAGAACGTGCAAACTCCGCACAGATAGTCGGGATCGAAACTGGGTCTGCGGCACTGCGAGCCCTGTAAGGCGGCGCTCCGTAGGGGCACAGTGGAGCAGTAACACAAGGGGGGGGCAGTGGGCGCCAGCTCACCTGAAGGGTAGAATTCTTTGACGGCCCAGTTGTCCACCTGCAGCGTGGCGTTTCCCCCGTTCCGGGTGAAACGCACCAAATGGTATTTGCCGTCGTTCACCACGTTGCTGGACTCCGTGATGGCGATGTCGTTCGTTCCCACGTTGAAGACCACACTGACCTTGCCTTGTTCCTGCAACACACACACACACACACACACACAAACAGGGAGCATCCCGTTAGCCTGCTTTTCCTTCAGCCCTCCCCCCCACTCTCCCACCACTCACCCACTTCCCCCCCAACACCCCCCCCCACCCCCCCCCATTCATCCACTTCCCCCCCCCACTCCCCCCCACTCCCCCCCCCCCACTCCCCCACTCCCCCCCCCACTCCACCCCCCCCACACTCCCCCACTTATAACCATATAAACCATATAACAATTACAGCACGGAAACAGGCCCTCTCGGCCCTTCCAGTCCGTGAAGGCCATTTATTTTCCCCCAGTCCCATCTACCTGCACTCAGACCATACCCCTCCATTCCCTTCCCGTCCATATACCTAACCACTTTACTTTTAAATGTTAAAATCGATCCTGCCTCCACCACTTCTGCTGGAAGATCATTCCACACAGCCACCACTCTCTGAGTAAAGAAATTCCCCCTCATAGAAACATAGAAAAATAGGTGCAGGAGTAGGCCATTCGGCCCTTCGAGCCTGCACCGCCATTCAATGTGATCATGGCTGATCATCCAACTCAGCATCCCGTACCTGCCTTCTCTCCATACCCCCTGATCCCTTTAGCCACAAGTGCCACATCTAACGCCCTCTTAAATATAGCCAATGAACTGGCCTCAACTACCTTCTGTGGCAGAGAATTCCAGAGACTCACCATGTTACCCCTAAACTTCTGTCCCTTAATTCTCAAGTCATGCCCTCTTGTTTGAATCTTCCCTACCCTCTCTGGGAAAAGCTTATCCACGTCAACTCTGTCTATCCCTTTCATCATTTTAAAGACCTCAATCAAGTCCCCCCTTAACCTTCTGCGCTCCAAAGAATAAAGACCTAACTTGTTCAACCTTTCTCTGTAACTTAGTTGCTGGAACCCGGGCAACATTCTAGTAAATCTCCTCTGTACTCTCTCTATTTTGTTGACATCCTTCCTATAATTAGGCGACCAAAATTGTGCACCGTACTCCAGAATTGGTCTTACCAATGCCTTGTACAATTTTAACATTACTTCCCTACTCCTATATTCAATGCTCTGATTTATAAAGGCCAGCACACCAAAAGCTTTCTTTACCACTCTATCTACATGCGATTCCACCTTCAGGGAACTATGCACAGTTATTCCTAGATCCCTCTGTCCCACAGCATTCCTCAATTCCCTACCATTTACCATGTACGTCCTATTTTGATTTGTCCTGCCAAGATGTAGCACCTCACACTTATCAGCATTAAACTCCATCTGCCATCTTTCAGCCCACTTTTCCAAATGGCCCAAATCTCTCTGTAGACTTTGAAAATCTACTTCATTATCCACAGCACCACCTATCTTAGTATCATCTGCATACTTACTTATCCAATTTTCCACCCCATCATCTAGATCATTGATGTACATGACAAACAACAGTGGACCCAACACAGATCCCTGAGGTACCCCACTGGTCACCGGCTTCCAACCTGACAAACAGCCATCCACCATTACTCTCTGGCATCTCCCATTCAGCCACTGTTGAATCCATCTTGCTACTCCGCCATTAACACCCAAAGTTTGAACCTTCTTAACCAACCTTCCATGGGGAACCCTGTCAAAGGCCTTACTGAAATCCATATAGACAACATCCACTGCTTTACCCTCATCAATTTCCCTAGTAACCTCTTCAAAAAATTCAAGAAGGTTTGTCAAACATGACCTTCCAGGCACAAATCCATGTTGACCTTTTCCTGATCAGACCCTGTTTATCCAGATGCTTATATATATATTATCTCTAAGTATCCTTTCCATTAATTTGCCCACCACTGACGTCAAACTAACAGGTCTATAATTCCCCCCCCCACACACCCATTCCCCCCCCCCCACACACATTCCCCCCCCCCCCCACTCTCCACCCCCCACTCCCCACTTCCCCCCGCTACTCCTCCCCAACCCCCCCAACACCCCCACGTCCCCCCCCCCATTTCAGGAAGGACATTCTTGCTATTGAGGGAATGCAGCGTAGGTTTACAAGGTTAATTCCCGGGATGGCGGGACTGTCATATGCTGAGAGAATGGAGCGGCTGGGCTTGTACACTCCGGAGTTTAGAAGGATGAGAGGAGATCTTATTGAAACATATAAGATTATTAAGGGTTTGGACACGCTAGAGGCAGGAAACATGTTCCCGATGTTGGGGGAGTCCAGAACCAGGGGCCACAGTTTAAGAATAAGGAGTAAGCCATTTAGAACGGAGATGAGGAAACACTTTTTCTCCCAGAGAGTTGTGAGTCTGTGGAATTCTCTGCCTCAGAGGGCGGTGGAGGCAGGTTCTCTGGATGCTTTCAAGAGAAAGTTAGGTAGAGCTCTTAAAGATAGCGGAGTCAGGGGATGTGGGGAGAAGGCAGGAACGGGGTACTGATTGGGGATGATCAGCCATGATCACATTGAATGGCGGTGCTGGCTCGAAAGGCCGAACGGCCTCCTCCTGCATAGACATAGAAACATAGAAAATAGGTGCAGGAGTAGGCCATTCGGCCCTTCGAGCCCGCACCACCATTCAATGTGATCATGGCTGATCATCCAACTCAGTATCCCATACCTGCCTTCTCTCCATACCCCCTGGTCTCTTTAGCCACAAGTGCCACATCTAACGCCCTCTTAAATATAGCCAATGAACTGGCCTCAACTACCTTCTGTGGCAGAGAATTCCAGAGACTCACCACTCTCTGTGTAAAGAATGTTTTCCTCATTTCGGTCCTAAAGGAATTCCCCCTTATCCTTAGACTGTGACCCCTTGTTCTGGACTCCCCCAACATCGGGAACAATCTTCCAGCATCTAGCTTGTCCAACCCATTAAGAATTTTGTAAGTTTCTATAAGATCCCCCCTCAATCTTCTAAATTCCAGCGAGTACAAGCCGAGTCTATCGAATCTTTCCTCATATGAAAGTCCTGACATCCCAGGAATCAGTCTGGTGAATCTTCTCTGTACCCCCTCTATGGCAAGGATGTCTTTCCTCAGATTTGGAGACCAAAACTGTACGCAATACTCCAGGTGTGGCCTCACCAAAACCCTGTACAACTGCAGTAGAACCTCCCTGCTCCTATACTCAAGTCCTTTCGCTATGAATGCTAACATACCATTTGCTTTCTTCACTGCCTGCTGCACCTGCATGCCTACTTTCAATGACTGGTGTACCATGACACCCAGGTCTCGTTGCATCTCCCCCTTTCCTAATCGGCCACCATTATCCCCTTTCCCCCTTTCTCCCCCTTTCCTAATCTGCACTTATTGTCTATTGTCTATTGTTACTCATTGGGACAGGCAGCATCTCTGGAGAGAAGGAATGGGTGACGTTTCGGGTCGAGACCCCTCCACAGACTAGTTGTGTGATTTGGGTGGGGGAGGGATGCAGAGAGATGGAATGCCGGGGTTAGTTGCAGTTCGAGATATCAAGGGCCGAACGGCCTCCTCCCGCACCTATTGTCTGCTGTCCATTGAGAGAAAATGACCAGGAAAGATGCAATTCCCGTCATGCCGGCCATGACGTTCTGCTCCGGCGAGATTACTCACGGACAATCCTCGATCCTCTGGCAGTGGGGCAGGAGATGGGAAGCAAAGGTATAACCACCTCGTGGGGGAAAATAACACTGGGGGGCTTGGTAGAAGACTCCCATCAAAGGCAGACAAGGGAGCGGAGAAGGCTGAGAGGTATTGGATTAATTGGAAGCCGAAAATAAGCCACCATTGGTTTGATCACAGGCGGAAGAATAAGTGGAGAAAGGCACCGAGGTCGGCATTGATTTTATAAATATGAAGACCACGACAGTGCAACGAGCTAATTCGCAGGAATAAATTGTCGACTTCAGCACTCCACTGGGCAGAGCGAACAAAATCAATTTGGTGAGGACTATTCCCGCAGACAGGATATTCCTTTTATTTCACAATTAGTGTCTGTTCCGTGACAAAGCAGTTCTTTGTTTGAGCTAATAAAGCTGGAAGTGGGTCTATCGATTGGTTCGAGCCGAGCCGTGCTTTTATCCCCCGCTTAAAAATAGAATCCGTCATTTTATTTTTTCCCCTCCCGCGTCCTTTTTACAACGGCCCAGAGCGCTCTGTAGCGCATTCACGGGACTAGTTTCTGAAGAAGGGTCTCGACAGAGGATCACGTCAACCATTCCTTCTCCCCAGAGATGTTGCCTAGTCCCGCTGAGTCTATCTTTGGTTTAGAAACATTGACATAGACAATAGAAAATAGGTGCAGGAGTAGATCATTTGACCATAGAGGCCATTCGACCCTCATCGCCATTCAATGTGATCATGGCAAATTATGTTGTCCTAGACAATAGACAATAGGTGCAGGAGTAGATCATTCGACCATAGAGGCCATTCGACCCTCACCGCCATTCAATGTGATCATGGCAAATTATGCTGTCCTAGACAATAGAAAATAGGTGCAGGAGTAGATCATTCGACCATAGAGGCCATTCGACCCTCACCGCCATTCAATGTGATCATGGCAAATTATGTTGTCCTAGACAATAGACAATAGGTACAGTAGGTGGCCATTCGGCCCTTCGACCCAGCACCGCCATTCACGGAAATCATGGCTGATCATCCCCAATCAGTACCCCGTTCCTGCTTTCTCCCCATATCCCTTGACTCCTCTATCCCCTAGAGCTCTATCTAACTCTCTCTTACATCCATCCAGTGATTTGGCCTCCACTGCCCTCTGTGGCAGGGAATTCCACAAATTCACAACTCTCTGGGTGAAAAACGTTTTTTCTCACCTCAGTCTTAAATGACCTCCCCTTTATTCTAAGAGTTTCATTTCGTTTTTTTTCGGTTTGGTTTCCGAGTTACAGCGCGGAAACAGGCCCTTCGGCCCACCGGGTCAGCGCCGACCGGCGATCCCCGCAACGTCAACGCCATCCTACACTCACTCAAGATAATTTGCACGTACACCAAGCCAATTAACCTGCAAACCCGCACGTCTTTGGGGTGTGGGGAGGAAACCGAAGATCTCGGAGAAAAGCCACGCAGGTCACGGGGAGAACGCGCAAACTCCGTACAGTCAGAGCCCGTAGTCGGGATCGAACTTGGATCTCCGGCACTGCAGCCGCTGTAAGGCGGCCACTCTACCGCCGCGCCACCGTGGTTTAGACCAACGTCTGCACAGATTCCTGCGCAGATTCTTCCCAGCTGTTATCGGGCAACTGAACCATCCCACCACAACCAGAGAGCAGCGCTGAACTACTATCTACCTCATTGGAAACCCTCGGACTATCCTTGATCGGACTTTGCTGGCTTTACCTCGCACTAAACGTTATTCCCTTTATCGTGTATCTGTACACTGTGGACGGCTCGATTGTAATCGTGAATTGTCTTTCCGCTGACTGGTTAGCACGCAACAAAAAGCTTTTCACTGTACCTCGGTACACGTGACAATAAACTGAACTGTAAACTGTAGCTTTCCAGAACGTGGGTCTGAAAATTAGTCCGAGTGGAGAGTTGAGGGGGGGAGGAACTTTGGCCCAACTTGCCCACACAGACCAACATGTCCCATCTAACTGTGTTTGTATCACCTGTACATAAACGCTTAGATTCATCTCAAATAAGCATCTCAGATACAGTACAAGGAGAGATAGGGGGAGAAACAAGGAACCGCAGATGTTTGAACACAAAAAAAAGACACAAAGTGCTGGAGTAACTCAGCGGGTCAGGCTGCATCGCTGGAGGAAAGGAACGGGTGATGTTTTGGGACCAGACCTTTCTTCAGACTGAGAGTCGGGGGAGAGTGAGAGTTTCCCGCTGAGTTACTCCGGCATTTTGTGTCGATCTTCGGTGTTAACCAGCATCTGCAGTTCCTTCTGATGCACCTCTGGGAAACGGATGCTTAGGGCGACGTTTCAGGTCGGGACCCTTCTTCGGATTCTGAAGAAGGGCTCCCAACTCAAAACGTCGCCCATTCGTCCCTTCGGCCCAACTTGCCCGCACCGACCAACACGTCCCATCTACACTAGTCCCACCTGTCCTTGTTTAAACCTGTCAATAGACAATAGACAATAGGTGCAGGAGTAGGCCATTCGGCCCTTCGAGCCAGCACCGCCATTCAATGTGATCACGGATGATCATCCACAATCAGTACCCCGTTCCTGCCTTCTCCCCATATCCCCTGACTCCGCTATCTTTAAGAGCCCTATCTAGCTCACTCTTGAAAGCATCCAGAGAACCGGCCTCCACCGCCCTCTGAGGCAGAGAATTCCACAGATTCACAACTCACTGGGTGAAAACGTTCTTCCTCATCTCTGTTCTAAACGGCCTACCCCTTATTCTTAAACTGTGTGACCCCTGGTTCTGGGGTCCTCTAGTGGCACTATATTAGTCACATGTACCCAGGTACAGCGAAACGCATTGCTGTACACAGTTCAGTTCAAATATCACGATACATGAGCATCAAGTTACATCGCAGATAAGCAGGTAGACAAAAATGCTGGAGAAACTCAGCGGGTGAGGCTGCATCTACGGAGCGAAGGAATAGGTGGCGTTTTGGACCGATGTCCAAAGAAAGGCCTCTGGAGGACCCGAAACGTTACCTATTCCTTCGCTCCATAGATGCTGCCTCACCCGCTGAGTTTCTCCAGCATTTTTGTCTACATTCCATTCCATTTAATCATTTGCAAACTAAAACTATCCAATTTTTTCCTCATAGCACAAGCCCTCCAGTCCTCATCGATAATTGTCTGCACATTCTAGAGTTTTAGGTTAGAGATACAGCGCGGAAACGGGCTCCTCGGCCCACCGGGTCCGCGCCGACCAGCGATCCCCGCACACTAACACTACCCTACACCCACTAGGGACAATTTTTTAATTTACACCAAACCAATTAACCTACAAACCTGCACGTCTTTGGAGTGTGGGGAGGAAAGCGAAGATCTCGGAGAAAGCCCACGCGGGTCACGGGCAGAACGTGCAAACTCCGCACAGACAGCACCCGTGGTCGGCCCCGAACCCGGGTCTCCGGCGCTGCGAGGCAGCGACTCTACCGCTGCGCCACCGTGACCGCCCTCTCATCCCATGAAATTACTTCCAAGCTAAAACTATATCCATCTTTTCCTGATCACACCGGCCCTCCAGTCCTTATGAATCATTTTCTGCACAGTCTCTAGTTGGACTATATCCGTCCTGCAGGCAAGGTTTCGATACATGCGCACACTTCTGACACTGCGATACAGGGGCTTCCCACTGAGTCACACTATTGGCCACCCTCTGCTGATACAGAAAGTGCATTTCCGGAGGGTACGATCTGAACTGGTTTAAAAGAAAAAAAATGTATTCCACTGCTGCCAACCAACAGTGTTAAGGGCCTGTCCTACAAGCATGCAACTCTATGCGCGACCTAACGTGGTTGCGGGGCCGGTCCCACTTCGATCACCGGAGCCGTGCGGAATTATGCGGAGTTCGTCCCGACATCGTGCGGGGCTCCGAAAAACTGACTATGTCCAAAAATTCCGCGCGGCAACGGCTTGTCGGCTCGCAGTCGCCTTGACGCATTACGCACCGCCTCGACGTCGTGCCTCAGTGAACCTATCTGTAGGTGCCTCCGTGACCCTCTATGTGTGTGGCTCCGTGACCCTCTATGTGTGTGGCTCCGTGGCCCTCTCTGTGTGCCCCTCTCTATCCTGGCAAACTTACCTTAGACTTCGCTCCAAGTTCGCCTCACTTTGCGCCGCGTTGCGCCACTCACCCGACCTCCGCGCGGCCCCCACTGCCGGTTTGGTTGCGCTTGCCGCATGCAGGCGCATGCTGGTGGGAACGGCCCTGTACAGGGGATCACCCGACCTCCGCGCGGCCCCCGCTTCTAGTTTGGCCGTGCTCATCGCATGGAGTCGGATGCTGGTAGGACAGGCCCTTTAGGCCGATTCTTAATTCATACTCTCCGATAATCAGGACAGAAGGAATGGGTGTTCGCAAAATGCCCTCCTGTGTTACGCCAGCATTTTGTATCTGCAGAGACTTTCACACAGAAAGTCCAGAACCGGTGGCCACAGTTTAAGAATAATGGGAAAGCCATTTAGAACGGAGACGAGGAAACACGTTTTCACACAGAGAGTTGTGAGTCTGTGGAATTCTCTGCCTCAGAGGGCGGTGGAGGCCGGTTCTCTGGATACTGTCAAGAGGGAGCTAGATAGGGCTCTTAAAGATAGCGGAGTCAGGGGATGTGGGGAGAAGGCAGGAACGGGGCACTGATTGTGGATGATCAGCCATGATCACATTGAATGGCGGTGCTGGCAGAGAATTCCACAGACTCACTATTGCCTGTGAGAAAAAGTGTTTCCTCGTCTCCGTTCTAAATGGCTTACCCCGTATTCTTAAACTGTGGCCCCTGGTTCTGGACTCCCCCAACATGTTTCCTGCCTCTAGCGTGTCCAAACCCTTAATGATCTTATATGTTTCAATAAGATCTCCTCAATGGGGTTGAGAGGGAAAGATAGATCAGCCATGATCGAATGGCAAAGTAGACTTGATGGACCGAATGGCCTCGCTCTGCTCCTAGAACCAATGAAGATGCTGGTAGGTGAAGCTGTTCACCAGTACCCGGCCATGACTACCTCATACAGCCACAACTGATAGGAGCAGAATTAGGCCATTCAGCCCATCAAGTCTCATGGCTGTAAACATTGTAGACAGCCACAAAAAGCTGGAGTAACTCAGCGGGACAGGCAGCGTCTCTGGAGAGAAGGAATGGGCGACGTTCCGGGAATTGTCCCCAGTGTGTGTAGGATGTTTGATCAATAATGTTTTAGTATTAATGTTTAATGTTTTATGTGTCATTCCTAACCGTCACTGTATGTCGTTGTTGTCACTTGCGGGCGGAGCGCCAGGGCAAATTCCTTGTATGTGAATACTTGGCCAATAAACCTATTCATTCATGGTGTTAGCGTTCTGGCACGGTACTCGGTGGGGCCGAAGGGCCTGTTTCCGCGCTGCATCTCTAAACTCAACTAAAGCTTCGCCTTTTATACACACGGGACACGACACAATGCCTCCCCTCGCCTGAACAAATGGCTGAATAATCCATTACATTTAAACTCAGGTACGCAATGAAGCTGGGCACTTAATGAAAATAATTCATTACACGTTGCCCTGCGCTGCTTGGAATCCATTCCATTGATTCACGTAATGCACTGAAAGTGAACCGAATCAATGCTATTAAATAAAACAGGAATAGATAAGGAAGATTAATAGTCTGCACGCTCCATGGAGTCCGGGAGGTTGTGCGCAAAGGATAAGGATTTGCCCTTGTGTTCAGGGGCAGAGTTCCCTCGACCCTGTCCTGTAGGCCCGGCTCCGAACTCCGAACTGCGAACTCTGAACTTCCGGCGCCGAAGGGGGTCCTATTACCCGGGGCGAGGGGGGATGGGGGGGGGAGGGGTGGGAGCAGGTGGGAAACCGAGAGAGATGAGGGACCGAGAGTGAGGGGGGACTGAGAGAGAGGAGGGACTGAGAGAGGGAGGTGGGGCCATCGAGGGGGTGGGGGAGGGGGGAGCCAAGGCGTGAAGGGCCTGTTTCCGCGCTGTGTCTCGCAACTAAACGACTGTATTTATCCGATGTCAGGCAGATTGATATTGATGAAACACTCAACATGTGATATCTCCCACACGCAAGGAACACGTGGGGGGGGAGGACAGCTCCCTAGTTTAGTTTGGAGATACAGCGCGGAAACAGGCCCTTCGGCCCACCGGGTGCGTGCCGACCAGCGATCCCCGCACACCAACACCATCCTGCACACACACCAGGGACGATTTACATCTGCACCGAGCCAATTGACCTACAAACCTGCGCGTCTTTGCAGTGCGGGGGGAAACCGGAGATCTGGGAGAAAACATCACGCGGGTCACGGGGAGAACGTGCAAACTCCCTACAGACAGCACCCGTGGTCGGGATCGAACCCAGGTCTGAGGCGCTGCAAGCGCTGTAAGGCAGCGACTCTACCGCTGCGCCACCGTGACCGCCCGCGCCTCTGCTTTTTTTTAGCCCTTGTGTACGGCTTGTACTCGCTGGAATTTAGAAGATTATGGGGGGATCTTATAGAAACGTATAAAATTCTCAAGGGGTTGGACAGGCTAGATGCAGGAAGATTGTTCCCGATGTTGGGGAAGTCCAGGACAAGGGGTCACAGCTTAAGGATAAGGGGGAAATCTTTTCGGACCGAGATGAGGAAAACATTTTTCACACAGAGTGGTGAGTCTGTGGAATTCTCTGCCACAGAAGGTAGTCGAGGCCAGTTCATTGGCGATATTTAAGAGGGAGTTAGATGTGGCCCTTGTGGCTAAAGGGATCAGGGGGTATGGAGAGAAGGCAGGTACAGGATACTGAGTTGGATGATCAGCCATGATCGTATTGAATGGCGGTGCAGGCTCGATTCTATCGATTCTGCACCTATGTTTCTATGTTTCTATGTTTCTATGTTTAGCCTCTTGTTTTAGTATCTTGTACAGTATTTAGACAGTATTGATTTGTTGGAATATCTCGAAGAATGTCACTTGTAACATACAAGTGAAGGATGGAAATGTGGGTTTAGTGGCCCTGAGCTGAACGTGGTAATGGTTTCATTACTGGAGTAACTCAGCGGGACAGGCAGCATCTCCTGATGAAAGGACATTTCGGCTCTTCGTCAGACTGAAGAAGGGTCTCGACCTGAAACGTCGCCCATTCCTTCTCTCCAGAGACGCTGCCCGCCCCGCTGAGTTACTCCAGCATTTTTGTGTCTGTCTGTAAACCAGCATCCGCAGTTCCTTCCTGCACAGTGTCTTCATCGCACCCTGCTTGGGAAACTTGGTTCATGATGTTTTAGAGGAATTGAGTTTAGTTTGGAGATACAGCGCAGAAACAGGCCCTTTGGCCCACCGGGTCCGCGCCGACCAGTGATCCCCGCACACTAACACCATCCTACACCCGCTAGGGACCAAGAAAATTAACCTACAAACCCGCACGTCTTTGGCGTGTGGGAGGAAACCGAAGATCTCGGAGAAAACCCACGCGGGTCGCGTGGAGAACGTGCGAACTCCGTACAGACAGCACCCGTAGTCGGGATCGAACCTGGGTCTCCGCCGCTGCGTTCGCTGTGAGGCGGCAACTCTACCGTTGCGCCACCGTCACCGTTAGCAAAGTGTAGTTGAAGACAGCAGCTGCCACTGCCCACATAAGGGCTGGCAGGGTGGCACAGCGGGTAGTGTCGCTGCCTCACAGCGCCAGAGACCCCGGTTCGATCCCGACCGTGGGTGCTGTCTGCACAGAGTTTGTACGTTCTCCACGTGACCTTCGCTTTACAGGTTTTTTGGGGCTAATTGGCTTCGGTGAAATTGGCCCTCGTGTGTAGGGAGTGGATGAGAAAGTGGGATAACATAGAACTAGCGTGTGAACGGGTGATCGATGGTCAGCATGGACTTGGAGGGCTGAAGGGCCTTATGACTCTATGCTGTATCTCTGGCCTAAACTAAATTTGGTACTGTGACATCATTTGAAAGACCCTTGGGCAGGTACATGGACAGGACAGGTTTAGAGGGATATGGGCCAAATGCAGGCAGGTGGGACTAGTGTAGATGGGACAGGTTGGTCGGCATGGGCATGTTGGGCTGAAGGGCCTTATGACTCTATGCTCCCCCTGAGGCCTTGTAACGTGGTGATTTTTGTCTCTTGAGTTCCTCTTAGTCAGACCTTTGTGGGACTAGCACAGATGGGGAATCTTGGCCAGCATGGGGTAGTTGGGCCGAAGGGACTGCAGAACGACTCTATGACTCCAATCGAATCGGTGGCAAAGGAAGCAAACTCAACGCGAGCATTTGTTCGAAGAGGCCTTCTGTACAAAAACAGGGATGTAACGCTGAGGCTCTAGATGGTGCTGGTCAGGCCACATTTGAAATATTGTGAGCAACTTTGGGACCCATATCTGAGGAAGGATGTGCCGGCTCTGGAGAGGGTCCAGAGGAGGTTTACAAGAACGATCCCTGGAATGAGTGGGTTGGCCTATGATGAGCGTTTGTAGGCACTGGGCCTGTACTCGCTGGAGTTTAGAAGGATGAGGGGAACACCTCATTGAGTCTTACCGAATAGCGAATGGGATAGATAGAGTGAATGTGGAGAGGATGTTTCCACCAGTGGGAGAGTCTAGGATTAGAGGTCACAGTCTCAGAATTAAAGGACGTTCTTTTAGGAAGGAGATGAGGAGAAATGTCTTTAGTCAGAGGGTGGTGAATCTGTGGAATTCTTTGCCACGGAAGGCTGTGGAGGCCAAGTCAGTGGATATTTTTAAGGCAGAGATAGATGAATACTTGATTAGTGCGGGTGTCAGGGGTTATGGGGAGAAGGCAGGAGAATGGGGTTAGGAGGGAGAGATAGATCAGCCGCGATTGAATGGCGGAGTGGACTTGATGGGCCGACTGGCCTAATTCTTCTCCTATCACTTACGACCTCACTTAAGAATAAGGGGTAGGCCATTTAGAACGGAGACGGGGAAACACTTTTTCCACACAGAGAGTGGTGAGTCTGTGGAATTCTCTGCCTCAGAGGGCGGTGGAGGCCTGTCCTCTGATGCTTTCAAGAGAGAGCTAGATAGGGTTCTTAAAGATAGCGGAGTCAGGGGATATGGGGAGAAGGCAGGAACGGGGCACTGATTGGGGATGATCAGCCATGATCACATTGAATGGCGGTGCTGGCTCGCAGGGCCGAATGGGCCTACTCCTGCGCCTATTGTCTATTGACCTTTATAAACTAAACCCCAAGTGCTTTCCTTTGCTGGCTGGAGGTGTTGTTCTATAATTCATGGGATATTTTCGTGAGATGGCCAGGTTGAAGACACAGCGAACAGCTCCGAGGGCTGTTATAATGAAGCGTACAAAACTCGACAAACCACGAAGATCAAAGTTTTATGCCATAGTGATATTCCGCTGCCAGATGCCACGTTCCCTAAATACCTTCTGCGATCGCAATTACTTTGATTTTCCCGTCAAAAGTCACCGGGGCATGCAAACACGGATCTTTCCTTATCTCCCAAAGCTCTCTGCAACCAATGAAGAGCGTTTCGTAGTGTAGTCAGCGTTGCATCGTGGTTATGTACGAGCAGGAGACAGACACTAAAAGCCGGAGTAACCCAGCGGGTCAGGCAGCATCTCTGGAGAGAAGGAATGGGCGACGTTTCGGGTCCATAGATTTCCAGTAATGGGAGAGTCTGGGATCATAGGTCATAGCTTCAGAATTAAAGGACGTTCCTTTAGGAAGGAGACGAGGAGGAATTTCATTGCCGGCTCTGGAGAGGGTCCAGAGGAGGTTTACAAGAACGATCCCAGGAATGAGTGGGTTAACCTATAATGAGCTTTTGTAAACACTGGGCCTGTACTCGCTGGAGTTGAGAAGGATGAGGGGAAAACCTCATTGAAGCGTGCAGAATAGTGAAAGGCTTGGATAGAGTGGATGCGGAGAGGATGTTTCCACTGGTGGGAGAGTCTAGGACTAGAGGACACAGCCACGGAATTAAAGGATGCTCCTTTAGGAAGGAGATGAGGAGGAATTTCCAGAGTCAGAGGGTGGTGAATCTGTGCCACAGAAGGCTGTGGAGGCCAAGTCAGTGGATATTTTTAAGGACGCGATAGATAGATTCTTGATTAGTTGGGGTGTCGGGGGTTGTGGGGAGAAGGCAGGAGAATGGGGTTGAGAGGGAGAGATAGATCAGCCATGGTTGAATGGCGGAGTAGACTTGATGGGCCGAATGGCCTAATTCTGCTCCTATGTCTTATGGTTTTATGGGCTAATCCAGACATTGCCTATCCATGCCTTTCCACAGATGCCGCCTGAATTACCAGACTGATTCCTGGGATGTCAGGACTGTCTTATGAAGAAAGACTGCATAGACTCAGTTTATACTCTCTAGAATTTAGGAGATTGAGAGGGGATCTTATAGAAACTTACAAAATTCTTAAGGGGTTGGACAGGCTAGATGCAGGAAGATTGTTCCCGATGTTGGGGAGGTCGAGGACAAGGGGTCACAGCTTAAGGATACGGGGGAAATCCTTTAGGACTGAGATGAGAAAGACTTTTTTCAGACAGAGAGTGGTGGGTCTCTGGAACTCTCTGCCACAGAGGGTAGTTGAGGCCAGTTCATTGGCTATATTTAAGAGGGAGTTAGATGTGGCCCTTGTGGCTAAGGGGATCAGAGGGTATGGAGAGAAGGCAGGTACGGGATACTGAGTTGGATGATCAGCCATGATCATATTGAATGGCGGTGCAGGCTCGAAGGGCCGAATGGCCTACTCCTGCACCTAATTTCTATATTTCTATGTTTCTATGTTTCTATGAATCGCAGAGAAATATATTCTGCACTCTGTTTCCCTTTGCTCCAGCCACTATATGTAAATTTGGCTCGATCGTATTATCTCTAGAGGGGATTATAGAGCGTGGAAACAGGCCTTTGGCCTACTAGAAACTCCAACAGGTGCAAGCTCCATCTGGTCTTTCTTAAGTGAGGGGCTCCTAAACTCCACACTAACAGGGTCAGAGGGCAGGATGCGCCACTGTGCTTAAACCCGTAAGGTGACCAGCAACTAAGTACCTGCACTCCACAATGACATGTGATGAAAGAATGGGTCGACTGGGCTTGTACTCACTGGAATTTAGAAAGACGAGAGGGGATCTAATTGAAACGTGTGTAATTCTTAAAGGATTGGACAGGTGAGATGCAGGAAAAACTGTTCCCAATGTTGGGGGAGTACAGAAACCAGGGGGTTAAGAATAAGGGGTCGGCCATTAAGGACTGAGATGAGGAAAAACTTTCTCACCCAGAGAGTTGTGAATCTGGGGAATTCTCTGCCACAGAAGGCAGTGGAGGCCAATTCACTGGATGTTTTCAAGAGGGAGATAGATTTAGCTCTTAGGGCTAACAGAATCAAGGGATATGGGGAGAAAGCAGGAACGGGGGTACTGATTTTGGATGATCAGCCACGATCATATTGAATGGTGGAGCTGCCTACAAAGGGCCCAATGGCCTACTCCTGCACCTATTTTTCTATGTTTCTGTGTTCCCATAACTGACTGTGGGCAGGAATCTCTGTGCAACTGAAACACTCGAGTGAGATGAACACCAAGCCTTTAAACCCTTCCAACCCCACATATAAGATTGTTAAGGGATTGGACACGCTAGAGGCTGGAAACATGTTCCCGATGTTGAGGGAGTCCAGAACCAGGGGCCACAATTTAAGAGTAAGGGGCAAGCCATTTAGAACGGAGACGAGGAAACACCTTTCCACACAGAGAGTGGTGAGTCTGTGGAATTCTCTGCCTCAGAGGGCGGTGGAGGCCGGTTCTCTGGATACTTTCAAGAGAGAGCTAGATAGGGCTCTTAAAGATAGTCAGGGGATATGGGGAGAAGGCAGGAACAGGGTACTGATTGGGGATGATCAGCCATTGAATGACGGTTCTGGCTCGAAGGGCAGAATGGCCTACTCCTGCACCTATTGTCTGTTGCCTAATGTACGTTGCAGGTCGAGCAGGAGACAGACACAAAAAGCCGGAGTAACTCAGCGGGTCAGGCAGCGTCTCTGGAGAGAAGGAACGGGTGATGTTTTGGGTTCATAAGCTTCCAGTAATGGGAGTGTCTGGGACCAGAGGTCATGGCTTCAGAATTAAAGGACGTTCCTTTATGAAGGAGACGAGGAGAAATTTCATTGCCGGCTCTGGAGAGGCCCCACAGGAGGTTTACAAGAGGGCCGAACGGCCTCCTCCTGCGTCTATTGTCTAGTGTCTGTTGTCTATTGTCTATTAAAACGCCCACTCTGGTGAGAGTGCCACTCTTGCAGGGAAGAGCATTTGTAGCTGGGAAATGCCGCTGCAGAACTGAGCAGCTGCATTAATGGATATGTGAGGACTGAATTATCCCATCTGCATGTCAACTCGCTCACTTTATTCCATTGCGATTGTTCAATTTAAAATTAAGTGAATTCAGCGCAGTTAAAGGGCACTGATCGCGAAGCGTTTGTGTGTAAATACGCAGATTACCCAGCAATTCACCAATAACCCCACGTTTGAACGTGTAGCTATCCAAACATCTACTTCATTGTATAAGTCTCTGTGTTGCGGTGGCGCAGCGGTAGAGTTGCTGCCTCACGGCGCCAGGGACCCGGGTTCCATCCTGACTCCCGGTTGCTCGTCCAAATCCTACACCCACTAGGGACAGTTGTTACATTTACCACGCAAATTACCCGACAAACCTTCCCCGTGGATTGTTACCTTGCCGTGGTGGAGGAGCTTATAACCGTATAACCATATAACAATTACAGCACGGAAACAGGCCTTCTCGGCCCTTCCAGTCCGTGCCGACCATTTATTTTCCCCTAGTCCCATCTACCTGCACTCAGACCATACCCCTCCATTCCCTTCCCGTCCATATACCTATCCACTTTACTTTTAAATGTTAAAATCGATCCTGCCTCCACCACTTCTGCTGGAAGATCATTCCACACAGCCACCATTCTCTGAGTAAAGAAGTTCCTCCTCATGTTACCCCTAAACTTCTGTCCCTCAATTCTCATGTCATGCCCTCTTGTTTGAATCTTTCCTACCCTCAATGGGAAAAGCTTATCCACGTCAACTCTGTCTATCCCTTTCATCATTTTAAAGACCTCAATCAAGTCCCCCCCTTAACCTTCTGGGCTCCAAAGAATAAAGACCTAACTTGTTCAACCTTTCTCTGTAACATAGTTGCTGGAACCCAGGCAACATTCTAGTAAATCTCCTCTGTACTCTCTCTATTTTGTCGACATCCTTCCTATAATTAGGCGACCAAAATTGTACACCATACTCCAGAATTGGTCTTTCCAATGCCTTGTACAATTTTAACATTACTTCCCTACTCCTATATTCAATGCTCTGATTTATAAAGGCCAGCACACCAAAAGCTTTCTTTACCACCCTATCTACATGCGATTCCACCTTCAGGGAACTATGCACAGTTATTCCTAGATCCCTCTGTTCCACAGCATTCCTCAATTCTCTACCATTTACCCTGTACGTCCTATTTTGATTTGTCCTGCCAAGATGTAGCACCTCACACTTATCGGCATTAAACTCCATCTGCCATCTTTCAGCCCACTCTTCCAAATGGCCCAAATCTCTCTGTAGCCTTTGAAAATCTACTTTATTATCCACAACACCACCTATCTTAGTATCATCTGCATACTTACTTATCCAATTCCCCCCCCCATCATCCAGATCATTGATGTACATGACAAACAACAGTGGACCCAACACAGATCCCTGAGGCACCCCACTGGTCACCGGCTTCCAACCTGACAAACAGCCATTCACCATTACTCTGTGGCATCTCCCATTCAGCCACTGTTGAATCCATCTTGCTACTCCGCCATTAACACCCAAAGATTGAACCTTCTTAACCAACCTTCTATGGGGAACCTTGTCAAAGGCCTTACTGAAATCCATATAGACAACATCCACTGCTTTACCCTCATCAATTTCCCTAGTAACCTCTTCAAAAAATTCAAGAAGGTTTGTCAAACATGACCTTCCAGGCACAAATCCATGTTGACTGTTCTTGATCAGACCCTGTTTATCCAGATGCTTATATATATATTATCTCTAAGTATCCTTTCCATTAATTTGCCCACCACTGACGTCAAACTAACAGGTCTTTAGCTTGTGTGGACCTGAGATTCTGAGAGCGATGCCGTCTGGAGCGATGCTCCTGGTAGGGCCACCCACGGCGGTAAGGTCGAGGGGGAAGTCCCTGACAAAGAGCAATCCAACCAAGACCTCGACGGTGGAACAGGTGGAGGAGGATGATGGCTGACCTTAGTGGAGCGTCACAACGGCTGGGAAGGCGGATGAAGGCTGCGGCAGAAAAGGGTCCCCGGTCGTCTTGGACCCCGTGCCACCGGATCCTGACCCAGATCTGTCAAGGACCGTGGGGTGGCTGTCTGTGCACCAGTCTCCCCACGTTAAACAAAGTCACGCACAGGCGTCCTCCATGAGAGGACAGTCATACTGGTTTCGAGTGACCACCGACAATGATGGAGTTTGTATTTTCTCCCCGTGACCCGCGTGGGTTTTCTCCAGGAGCTCCAGTTTCCCCCCACACTCCAAAGACGTGCAGGCTTGCAGATTAATTGGCTTCTGTAAACTGCAACTTGTCCCCAGTGTGTAGGGATAGTGTGAAGGGCCTGTCCCACCATGCGAGCTGTACCCGCTGGAATTTAGAAGATTGAGGGGGGATCTTATAGAAACTTACAAAATTCTTAAGGGGTTGGACAGGCTAGATGCAGGAAGATTGTTCCCGATGTTGGGGGAGTCCAGAACAAGGGGTCACAGTCTAAGGATAAGGGGGAATTCCTTTAGGACCGAGATGAGGAAAACATTCTTTACACAGAGAGTGGTGAGTCTCTGGAACTCTCTCCCACAGAAGGTAGTTGAGGCCAGTTCATTGGCTATATTTAAGAGGGCGTTAGATGTGGCCCTTGTGGCTAAAGGGATCAGAGGGTATGGAGAGAAGGCAGGTACGGGATACTGAGTTGGATGATCAGCCATGATCACATTGAATGGTGGTGCAGGCTCGAAGGGCCGAATGGCCTACTCCTGCACCTATTTTTCTATGTTTCTATGAGTTCACCCAAGAGCTCTCCCAAGTTAAATCAAAAATCAAACTCGTGATATGTACGCAGCGGGTACATAGGACCTCGTGGGTGCCCTGCAGCGGCTCGGAACGCCAACGGCAGGTCCTCGGGAAACGCGGAAACCCATGAAGTTTTTACAACACTGTGAAAAACGTCCAGATGTTTCCCGAGAGTTCCCACGTTTCCTTCGCATTACGAGCCGCTACGGGACATCCACCAGCTCCTACGTACATTCTACGTACTTACCACGAGTTTGATTTTTTTTTTAAACTCGGGAAGTGCTCTTGGGTAAACTCGCGTGGTGGGACAGGGCCGATTTGCTCGACAACTGACGCCCTCATTGACCGACTACAATCAGGTCACCGAAAATTTTGCGGTGTGACCCGCGGTGTTTTTTCAAGTGTCGCAACTTTTTTTTTGTCACCGCTGGATTTCGAAATAACAACCATATAACCATATAACAATTACAGCACGGAAACAGGCCTTCTCGGCCCTTCCAGTCCGTGCCGACCATTTATTTTCCCCTAGTCCCATCTACCTGCACTCAGACCATACCCCTCCATTCCCTTCCCGTCCATATACCTATCCACTTTACTTTTAAATGTTAAAATCGATCCTGCCTCCACCACTTCTGCAGGAAGATCATTCCAAACAGCCACCATTCTCTGAGTAAAGAAGTTCCCCCTCATGTTACCCCTAAACTTCTGTCCCTTAATTCTCATGTCATGCCCTCTTGTTTGAATCTTCCCTACCCTCAATTGGAAAAGCTTATCCACGTCAACTCTGTCTATCCCTTTCATCATTTTAAATACCTCAATCAAGTCCCCCCTTAACCTTCTGCGTTCCAAAGAATAAAGATCTAAATGTTCAAAATCTGACGCCGGCAGTCGCCAAAAAAATCGGCAAGTGGGACAGGCCCTTTAGTGTATGGGGATCGCTGGTCGGTACAGACTCGGTTGGGTGATGGGCTTGTTTCTACAATGTATCTCTAACGTAAAATAAATCACACTGAAAAAAAAATTGTAAAGCATCTATAATAATTGGTGAAAAAGTTGCCCCTCTGGTTCCTATTAAATAATCCCCCCCTCCCCTCACCATAATCCTCTGGTCCTCGATTCCACTACTCTGGGCAAGAGACTCTGTGCGTCTACCCGATCTATTCCTCTCATGATTTTGTACACCTCTGCAAGATCAAATAAAACAAGGTCTCTATGTCGTCTAGTCTTTGATATTTCCACCCTGGGAAAAAAAGTTTTCGTTTTCAATTTTATTTTTAAGTTTATAGATACAGCGCGGAAACAGGCCCTTTGGCTCCCCGGGTCCGCGCCGACCAGCGATCCCCGCACACTAACGCCATCCTACACACATGAGGGATGATTTACACTTGATCACACCAAGCCAATTAGCTTACAAACCTGTACGTCTTTGGAGTGTGGGAGGAAACCGGAGCACCTGGGAAAGAAACCCACGCGGGTCGCGGGGAGAACGTACAAACTCCGTACGGGCAGCACCCGTGGTCAGGATCGAGCCCGGGTCTCTGGTGCTGTGAGGCTGCGGCTCTTGATTCGTACGGGTGTCGAGGGTTATGGGGAGAAGGCAGGAGAATGGGGTTAGGAGGGAGAGATAGATCAGCCATGATTGAATGGCGGAGTGGACTCTGCTCCCGTCAGTTAAGGGCCTGTCCTACCAGCATCCGACTCCATGCGGTGAGCGCGATCAAACTAGAAGCGGGGGCCGTGCGGAGGTCGGGTGGTCCCCTGTACAGGGCCGTTCCCACCAGCATGCGCCTGCATGCGGCAAGCGCGACCAAACCGGCAGCGAGGGCAGCGCGGAGGTCGGGTGAATGGCGCAACGCGGCGCAAAGTGAGGCGAACTTGGAGCGAAGTCTTAAGGTACGTTCGCCAGGACAGAGAGGGCACACAGAGAGGGGCACAGAGGCACACACACAGAGGGCCACGGAGCCACACACATAGAGGGTCACGGAGGCACCTACAGAGAGGGTCACAGAGGCACGATGTCGAGGCGGTGCGTAATGCGTCGAGGCAACTGCGAGCCGACAAGCCGTTGCCGCGCGGAATTTTTGAACATAGTCAGGTTTTCGGAGCCCCGCGCGATGTCGGGACGAACTCCGCACAATTCCGCACGGCTCCGGCGATCGAAGTGGGACCGGCCCCGCGACGCCGGACGGCTCAAGCGACCACGTTAGGTCTTGCTCATCGCATGGAGTTGCATGCTGGTGGGACAGGCCCTTTAGGAACTTGTGATCTTATAATCAGGCGTGATAGAATTGGAGGGACCAGAGGTGGAGGTGTTTCATTGCTTGTCAGAGAAGATATTACAGCAGTGCTTTGGCAGGATAGATTAGAGGGCTCATCTAGGGAGGCTATTTGGGTGGAACTGAGAAGTGGGAACAGTGTAGCAACACTTTTAGGGGTGTATTATAGACCGCCAAATGGGGAGCGAGAATTGGAAGAGCCAATATGTAAAGAGATAGCAGATATTAGTAGTAAGCACAAGGTAGTGATTGTGGGAGATTTCAATTTTCCAAAAAATAGACTGGGAAACACATTCTGTAAATGGGCTGGATGGTTTGGAGTTTGTAAAATGTGTGCAGGATAGTTTTTTGCAGCAATACATAGAGGTATCGACCAGAGAAGGGGCAGTGCTGGACCTCCTGTTAGGAAGTGAGGCAGGTCAGGTGACGGAGGTATGCGCTGGTGAGCACTTCGGGACCAGTGATCACAATACCATTAGTTTCAATATAATTATGGAGAGAGTCAGAACTGGACCTAGGGTTGAAATTTTTGATTGGAGAAAGGCTAACTTTGAGGGAATGCGTAAGGATTTAAAAGGAGTGAATTGGGACATTTTGTTTTATGGGAAGGATGTAGAAGAGAAATGGAGGACATTTAAAGGGGAAATTGTAAGAGTACAGAATCTTTATGTCCCTGTTCGGTTGAAAGGAAATAGTAAAAATTGGAAAGAGCCATGGTTTTCAAGGGAAATTGGACACTTGTTTCGAAAAAAGAGAGATATCTACAATAATTATAGGAGGCGTGGAGTAAATGAGGTGCTAGATGAGTATAAAGAATGTAAAAAGAATCTTAAGAAAGAAATTAGAAAGGCTAAAAGAAGATATGAGGTTGCTTTGGCAAGAAAGGTGAAAGTAAATCCAAAGGGTTTCTACAGCTATATTAATAGCAAAAGGATAACGAGGGATAAACTTGGACCATTAGAGGGCCAGAATGCAGAGCCAAAAGAGATGGGGGAGATATTGAACAATTTATTTCCTTCGGTATTCACCAAGGAGAAGGATATTGAACTCTGTGAGGTAAGGGAAACTAGTAGAGTAGCTATGGAAACTATGAGATTCAAAGAGGAGGAAGTACTGACACTTTTGAAAAATATAAAAGTTGATAAGTCTCCAGGTCCTGACAGGATATGCCCTAGGACATTGAGGGAAGTTAGTGTAGAAATAGCAGGAGCTATGACAGAAATATTTCAAATGTCGTTAGAAACGGGAATAGTGCTGGAGGATTGGCGTACTGCGCATGTTGTTCCATTGTTTAAAAAGGGTTCAAAGAATAAACCTAGCAATTATAGACCTGCTAGTTTGACTTCAGTGGTGGGCAAATTAATGGAAAGGATACTTAGAGATAATATATATAAGCATCTGGATAAACAGGGTCTGATCAGGAACAGTCAACATGGATTTGTGCCTGGAAGGTCATGTTTGACAAACCTTCTTGAATTTTCGAAGGGGTTACTAGGGAAATTGATGAGGGTAAAGCAGTGGATGTTGTCTATATGGATTTCAGTAAGGCCTTTGACAAGGTTCCCCATGGAAGGTTGGTTAAGAAGGTTCAATCTTTGGGTGTTAATGGTGGAGTAGCAAGATGGAGTCAACAGTGGCTGAATGGGAGATGCCAGAGAGTAATGGTGGATGGCTGTTTGTCAGGTTGGAAGCCGGTGACAAGTGGGGTGCCTCAGGGATCTGTATTGGGTCCACTGTTGTTTGTCTTGTACATCAATGATCTAGATGATGGGGTGGAAAATTGGATAAGTAAGTATGCAGATGATACTAAGATAAGTGGTGTTGTGGATAATGAAGTAGATTTTCAAAGTCTACAGAGAGATTTGGGCCATTTGGAAGAGTGGGCTGAAAGATGGCAGATGGAGTTTAATGCTGATAAGTGTGAGGTGCTACATCTTGGCAGGACAAATCAAAATAGGACGTACATGGTTAATGGTAGGGAATTGAGGAATGCTGTGGAACAGAGGGATCTAGGAATAACTGTGCATAGTTCCCTGAAGGTGGAATCGCATGTAGATAGGGTGGTAAAGAAAGCTTGTGGTGTGCTGGCCTTTATAAATCAGAGCATTGAATATAGGAGTAGGGAAGTAATGTTAAAATTGTACAAGGCATTGGTAAGACCAATTCTGGAGTATGGTGTACAATTTTGGTCGCCTAATTATAGGAAGGATGTCAACCAAATAGAGAGAGTACAGAGGAGATTTACTAGAATGTTGCCTGGGTTCCAGCAACTAAGTTACAGAGAAAGGTTGAACAAGTTAGGTCTTTATTCTTTGGAGCGCAGAAGGTTCAGGGGGGACTTGATTGAGGTCTTTAAAATGATGAAAGGGATAGACAGAGTTGACGTGGATAAGCTTTTCCCATTGAGGGTAGGGAAGATTCAAAAAAGAGGGCATGACATGAGAATTAAGGGACAGAAGTTTAGGGGAACTTCTTTACTAAGAGAGTGGTGGCTGTGTGGAATGAGCTTCCAGCAGAAGTGGTGGAGGCAGGATCGATTTTAACATTTAAAAGTAAAGTGGATAGGTATATGGACGGGAAGGGAATGGAGGGGCATGGTGTGAGTGCACGTAGATGGGACTAGGGGAAAATAAATGGTCGGCACGGACTGGAAGGGCCGAGAAGGCCTGTTTCCGTGCTGTAATTGTTATATGGTTATACGGTTATAATCTTACGATCTCAACCTCTGGTGCAATGCTATGCATTAAAATAAAAGGCAATAACTCACAACTGATGCTGAGGACACTAGGCTATGTAGAAAGGTTTTGTAATGTGAGCCCCCCTTCAACACTAAGAAGAGAAAAGGCAGCTAATCCAAACTGAAATATTCGAGCTCATAACGAGAGAGGAGAAAGCGAATCCAGGAAATTCTTCCCAACGGCAAATCCTCCAATTACCGAAGGACAAGAGTTAAAATTAGGATGCAGGGCATTTGCAAGGAAACCAGGCAGAAACATTTCACCCAGAGGGGACTAGATCTCTGCAATAAGAAATGCTGCTGAAGCTGATGGAATAAATGGATTCGAGAGACAATTATCTGTAATTCTAGAGGGATATTGGGAGGATTATCAAAAAGGGATTGAGTCTTTTAGCCTAATAGAGTGATACAGTGTGGAAACAGGCCTTTTGGCCTAACTTTGGCGTCAACCAGCATCTGCCGTTCCTCCCGACACGTTAAATGAGTCTTGGGATGAATTTGTGAGGTATCTCATGTCGTTGCTATTGGTACTCAGGAAGATGAATGGCTCTTTGGTGGAGTCATAGAGTCCTTCGGCCCAACCTGCCCACGCTGGCCAACATGTCCCGGCTACACTAGGCCCGCCGGCCAGCATTTGGTCCACATCCCTCCAAACCTGTCCTATCCATGTACCTGTTTAAAAGGGACTGTCCCACTTGGCGATTTTTTCGGCGACTCCCGGCATCATTGACTGGCGTATCAGGTCACCGAAAAATTCGCGCCGTGACGACGTATTGACGCGCGGTGTTTTTTCAAGTGTCGCAACGTTTTTTTTTGTCGCCGCTGGATTTCGAAAACGTTCAAAACCTTTTGGCGACACTGATATGACGCCGACAGTCTGCGGAAAAATCGCCAAGTGGGACAGGCCATTAACTGTTTCTTAAATTTTGCGATAGTCCCTGTCTCAACTACCTCCTCCGGCAGCTCGTTCCATACACCCACCACCCTTTGTGTGCAAATGTTACGCCTCGGATTCCTATTAAATCTTTCACTCCTCATCTTTAACACGTGTCCTCTGGTTCCCAACTCCCCGACTCTGGGCAAGAGACGCGTGTGCGTCTACCCGATCTATTCCTCTCATGGTTTTGTGCAACTCAATAAGATCACCCCCTCATCCTCCAGCGCTCTCTCCCTATTGTGGAGAGGCCGTAGAAATATTTTTTTAGGAAGGGAACTGCAGATGCTGGTTTTACACCGAAAAAATAGACACAAAATGCTGGAGTAACTCAGTGGGTCAGGCGGCATCTCTGCAGAATAGGAGTTTTCAAGAGAGAGTTAGATAGAGCTCTTAAAGATAGCGGAGTCAGGGGATATGGGGAGAAGGCAGGAACGGGCTACTGATTGTGGATGATCAGCCATGATCATATTGAATGGCGGTGCTGGCTCGAAGGGCCGAATGGGCTCCTCCTGCACCTATTGTCTATTGTCTATTGAATGGGTGACGTTTCGGGGTCGAGACCCTTCTTCAGACTGAGAGCCAGGAGAGAGGTAAACTGTAGATATCAAAGGATACAGAGATAATGTGAGGGGCGAGGGAGACACTGAGATATGGAAGGGTAAGGTGTGAAAACACAGATCAAAGCAGGGTCGAGACCCTTCTTCAGGCTGATGTCAGGGGGGGGGGGAAGGAGAAAGGAAGAGGCGGAGACAGTGGGCTGTGGGAGAGCTGGGAAGGGGAGGGGAAGGAGGGAGAAAGCAGGGACTACCTGAAATTGGAGAAGTCCATGTTCATACCGCTGGGGTAAACTACCCAAGCGGAATATGAGGTGCTGCTCCTCCAATTTATGGTGGGCCTCACTCTGGCCATGGAGGAGGCCCAGGACAGAAAGGTCAGAGTGGGAATGGGAGGGGGAGTTGAAGTGCTGAGCCACCGGGAGATCAGGTTGGTTAAGACGGGCTGAGCGGAGGTGTTCAGCCACAGCCAACGACGGCCTGTTTCTTTTATCATCGTTACTTTTTTTGCATATCTTTCGTTCATTTGTTCTATATCTCTCTACATCACCGTGTATATCTCCCGTTTCCCTCTCCCCTGACTCTCAGTCTGAAGAAGGGTCTCGACCCGAAACGTCGCCCATTCCTTCTCTCCAGAGTTGCTGCCTGTCCCCGCTGAGTTACTCCAGCATCTTGTGCCTATCTTCAACGAACAGTGTCTGTGTGTTGGACTCTGCTCCTTAGACTGCGGTTAGCTGTGGCTGTGTGTTTTATCAAACCTGCACACAAGATTATATCATTCACAGATCGATAATGAACCCTGGCTGATAGCTTCTTCATTGCTGCAAATGTATCCACCTTGTTGAATCCCTTATCTCACTTTAAATCAACCTTTGTCCTTCAAATAGCCACCACGACTTAAGTGAAATGAATTTGCTGAACACGACGCATTAATTGATCGATTCCCCTCTCAGCTTTCAACTGATCTTCACTTTATTCTTTGGGGACACAGCGCGGAAACAGGCCCTTCGGCCCACCGGGTCCGCGCCGGCCAGCGATCACCCCGTACACTCGCACTATCCGACACACGCTGGGGACAATTTTTACCGAAGCCACTTAACCTACAAACCTGCACCTCTTTGGATTGTGAGAGCAAACCGGAGATCTTGGCGAAAACCCACGCAGGACACGGGGAGAACGTGCAAACTCCGTACAGGCAGCACCCCGCAGTCGGGATCGAACCCGGGTCTCCGGCGCTGCAAGCGCTGTAAGGCGGCAACTCTACCGCTGCGCCACTGTAACCGCCCAGAAATACTGCGGAGATGTGGCGCAGCGGCAGAGGAAACCGGAGATCTCGGAGAAACCCCGCCCAGGTCACGGGGACAACGAGGAAACTCCGTACAGACAAGCACCCCAGGTCAGGATCGAACCGTGGTCTCTGGCGCTGTGAGGCTGCAACTCTACCGCTGCGCCACCGTGCCGCCCCTACGCCACTGCACTGTGTGTCCATTATCCACATATCGCTTCCACCTCGTTGCTGGCATTTTCCCATCCACTACCACCGGTCTAAAGAACGAACTAATTAATTTATTGTAACATGTGACAGAGTAGGATTCTTTGATTTGCACACACAAGGTATGCGAAGGGTCGCTACATAAGGGGCAGTGACAGAGTTACACAGTGTCCCATTGGAACACAAACCATTTCCAACACGTTCCCATTTGTGGTCTCCCTTTGTTCCCGGCGTTCCTCCCACGCCGGTTCCTCCTTTGTCTATATTAAAGATGGCACTGATAATATCAAGTGGTTTGTGATGCCTGAACCGTGAGCATGGAATCGGGCATCACGCAACTCCATGCCTATCTCCTTCGCTCCATAGACGCTGCCTCACCCGCTGAGTTTCTCCAGCATTTTTGTCCACCTTCGATTTTCCAGCATCTGCAGTTCCTTCTTAAGCATTTTGAGAAATTGTTTTAGCTTAGTGTAGTTTAGCGCGGAAGCAGGCCCTTCGGCCCACCGAGTCCGCGTCGACCAGCGATCCCCGCACACTGACACGACCCTGCACGCACTAGGGACAATTTTCACACACATACACCCAGCCAATTGACCTGTGCGGGAGGAAACCGGAGCACCCGGAGAAAACCCACTCTACCGCTGCACCGCCTGGGCCGCCCGACCTTCCCCAGCCCGGCTGAGTGATTGGCGCAATATTGAACGCCGCGGTGAAAGTAGGTTCCTGCCTGTGGGCTTCTATCCATGGTGATGCTGTCTCCGCCAAGCACCATTAATGATTTACGCAGAGTCGCTGCCTCACAGCGCCAGACACCCGGGTTCCATCCTGACCGCGGGCGCTGTCTGGCCAGAGTTTGTACCCTCTCCCCGTGACCTGCGTGGGTTTTTCTCCAGGTGCCCCTGGTTTCCTCCTACACTACAAAGACAATAGACAACAGACAATAGGTGCAGGAGTAGGCCATTCGGCCCTGCAAGCCAGCACCGCCATTCAATGTGATCATGGCTGATCATCCACAATCCGTACCCCATTCCTGCCTCCTCCCCATATCCCCTGACTCCGCTATCCTTAAGAGCCCTATCTAGCTCTCTGTTGAAAGTATCCAGAGAACCTGCCTCCACCGCCCTCTGAGGCAGAGAATTCCACAGACTCACCACTCTCTGTGTTTCCTCATCTCCGTTCCAAATGGCTTATCCCTTATTCTTAAACTGTGGCCCCTGGTTATGGACTCCCCCAACATTGGGAACATGTTTCCTGCCTCTAGCGGGTCCAAACCCTTAATAATCTTATACGTTTCAATGAGATCTCCTCTCATCCTTCTGAACTCCAGAGTGCACAAGCCCAGCCACTCCATTCTCTCAGAATATGACAGTCCCGCCATCCCAGGAATTAACCTGGTAAACCTACGCTGCACTCCCTCAATAGCAAGAATGTCCTTCCACTAATTGGAAGACCAAAACTGCACACAATACTCCAGGTGTGGTCTCACTAGGGCCCTGTACGACTGCAGAAGGACCTCTTTGCTCCTATAGTCAACTCCTCTTGTTATGAAGGCCAACACGCCATTCGCTTTCTTCACTGCCTGCTGCACCGTGCAGATTTGTAGGTTAATTGGCTTTGGCGTAATTGCAAATTGATCCCGAGTGTGTGTACTGGTTGGGTGTCAGTGTGCGGGGATCGCTGGCAGCATTCTCTCTCTCTCTCTCTCTCTTTCTCCCTCTCCCTCTCCACAATTGCCAAGAAAAACCCTGGAGCTGCGGCATTTTTCCTCGTTTTTTTTCCGGTGCATAATTCAGGAGCTGCGAGTCCTCTGGGCATTAAAGCAGTATATTAAAGATGGCACTGATAATATCAAGTGGTTTGTAATGCCTGAACCGTGAGCACGGAATCAGGCATCACATAACTCCATGTCTAAACTCTCCAATTAATATATCAACCTCAATTTTATTAAAGGCCATTTAAACCACACAAGGACAATGAGCGTAATTCTTCCACGCGCGCGGATCCCTCTTTTTATTTCCCAATCCGCCTGCACTTTCCATTAATTTATCCTCGGTTTCTTAAGGCTCAGCTCGTCAGATCGCTGTTCGTTGAAGATGGAACACAAAATGCTGGAGTAACTCAGCGGGACAGGCAGCAACTCTGGAGGGAAGGGAGTGGGTGACCTTTTGGCGTCGAGACCCTTTCTACGGACTGAGGGTTTAATGAGCTGAGGTATTGTCACGAAATTTAGAAGCAGGGTTCGGCTTTGTAGCGCAAGGCCTCCGCCATTTTCTGAAACCAACTTTCGACCTCTTAGTTACCTTAAGTTTGGTTTAGAGATTCAGGGTGGCATGGTGGTGCAGTGGTAGAGTTGCTGCCTTAAAGCACCCGGGTTCCATCCTGACTACGGGTGCTCTCTGTACGGAGTTTGCACGTTCTCCCCGTGACCTGCGTGGGTTTTCCCCGGGCGCTCCGGTTTCCTCCCACTCCCCAAAGTAGTACAGGTTGGTAGGTTAATTGGCTTGGCATCATTGTAAATTGTCCCTAGTGTGTGTAGGGTTGTGTTAGGATAGGATAGGATTAGGAGAGTGGTGAATCTGTGGAATTCTCTGCCACAGAAGGCAGTTGAGGCCAGTTCATTGGCTATATTTAAGAGGGAGTTAGATGTGGCCCTTGTGGCTAAAGGGATCAGGGGGTATGGAGAGAAGGCAGGTACGGGATACTGAGTTGGATGATCAGCCATGATTATGTTGAATGGCGGTGCTGGCTCGAAGGGCCGAATGGCCTGCTCCTGCACCTACTATTGACTGGCAATCAATTGACTGGCAATCAATTCTAAAAGGGTTGACGGTGGATACGCAATGGAAGGCATTTAAAGACTGCATGGATGAACTACAAAAATTGTTCATCCCAATTTGGCAAAAGAACAGATCAGGGAAGGTAGTGAATCCGTGGATAACAAGGGAAATCAGGGATAGTATCAAAGCAAAGGATGATGCGTACAAAGTAGCCAGAAAAAGCAGCATACCAGAGGACTGGGAAAAATTCAGAGACCAGCAGAGAAGGACAAAGGGCTTGATTAGGAAAGGAAAAATAGATTATGAAAGAAAACTGGCAGGGAACATAAAAACTGACTGCAAAAGTTTTTATAGATATGTGAAGAGAAAGAGATTAGTTAAAACAAATGTAGGTCCCTTGCAGTCAGAAACAGGTGAGTTGATCATGGGGAACAAGGATATGGCGGACCAATTGAATAACTACTTTGGTTCCGTCTTCACTAAGGAAGACATAAATAATCTGCCGGAAATAGCAGGGGACCGCAGGTCAAAGGAGTACTTGAGTGAAATCCAGGTTAGTCGGGAAGTGGTGTTGGGTAAATTGAATGGATTAAAGGCCGATAAATCCCCAGGGCCAGATAGGCTGCATCCCAGAGTACTTAAGGAAGTAGCTCCGGAAATAGTGGATGCATTAGTGATAATCTTTCAAAACTCTTTAGATTCTGGAGTAGTTCCTGAGGATTGGCGGGTAGCAAACGTAACCCCTCTTTTTAAGAAGGGGGGGAGAGAGAAAACGGGGAATTACAGACCAGTTAGTCTAACATCGGTAGTGGGGAAACTGCTAGAGTCAGTTATTAAAGATGGGATAGCAGCACATTTGGAAAGTGGTGAAATCATTGGACAAAGCCAGCATGGATTTACGAAAGGTAAATCATGTCTGACGAATCTTGTGGAATTTTTCGAGGATGTAACTAGTAGCGTGGATGGGGGAGAACCAGTGGATGTGGTGTATCTGGACTTCCAGAAGGCTTTCGACAAGGTCCCACATAAGCGATTAGTATATAAACTTAAAGCATATGGCATTGGGGGTTCAGTATTGATGTGGATAGAGAACTGGCTGGCAAACAGGAAGCAAAGAGTAGGAGTTAACGGGTCGTTTTCACAATGGCAGGCAGTGACTAGTGGGGTACCGCAAGGCTCAGTGCTGGGACCCCAGCTATTTACAATATACATAAATGATCTGGATGAGGGAATTGAAGGCAATATCTCCAAGTTTGCGGATGACACTAAGCTGGGGGGCAGTGTTGGCTGTGAGGAGGATGCTAGGAGAATGCAAGGTGACTTGGATAGGCTGGGTGAGTGGGCAAATGTTTGGCAGATGCAGTATAATGTGGATAAATGTGAGGTTATCCACTTTGGTGGCAAAAATAGGAAAACCGACTACTATCTAAATGGTGGCCGATTAGGAAAAGGGGAGATGCAGCGCGACCTGGGTGTCATGGTACACCAGTCATTGAAAGTAGGCATGCAGGTACAACAGGCAGTGAAGAAAGCCAATGGTATGTTAGCTTTCATAGCAAAAGGATTTGAGTATAGGAGCAGGGAGGTTCTACTTCAGTTGTATAGGGTCTTGGTGAGGCCACACCTGGAGTATTGCGTACAGTTCTGGTCTCCAAATCTGAGGAAGGACATTATTGCCATAGAGGGAGTGCAGCGAAGGTTCACCAGACTGATTCCTGGGATGTCAGGACTGTCTTATGAACAAAGACTGCATAGACTCGGTTTATACTCTCTAGAATTTAGGAGATTGAGAGGGGATCTTATAGAAACTTACAAGATTCTTAAGGGGTTGGACAGGCTAGATGCAGGAAGATTGTTCCCGATGTTGGGGACGTCCAGGACAAGGGGTCACAGCTTAAGGATAAGGGGGAAATCCTTTAGGACCGAGATGAGAAGGAATTTTTTCACACAGAGAGTGGTGGGTCTCTGGAATTCTCTGCCACAGAGGGTAGTTGAGGCCAGTTCATTGGATATATTTAAGAGGGAGTTAGATGTGGCCCTTGTGGCTAAGGGGATCAGAGGGTATGGAGAGAAGGCAGGTACGGGATACTGAGTTGGATGATCAGCCATGATCATATTGAATGGCGGTGCAGGCTCGAAGGGCCGAATGGCCTATTCCTGCACCTAATTTCTATGTTTCTATGTTTCTATCTATGTTTCTATGTTTCTATGTTAGTGTGCGATGTGCAGGTTTGTAGGTTAATTGGCTTGGTATCATCAGTGTGTGTAGGATGGTGTAAATATGAGTGGATCGTGGGTTGGTCCAGACTCGGTGGGCAGAAGGGCCTGTTTCCTCGCTGTGTCTTTAAACTAAAATAAACTAAAGTAAAATAAACCTAACTCAACTAAATTAATACAGTGTCGAAACAGGCCCTTTGGCCCATCAACCAGCAAGCACCCATACACTACCCCACACACTAGGGGCAATTTACAGAATCCAATGAACCTACAAACCTGCACGTCTTTGTGATGTGGGGGAGACCGGAGCACCCGGAGAAAACCCACGCGGGTCACGCGGAGAACATGCAAACTCCATACAGACAGCACCCGTAGTCGGGATCGAACCCGGGTCTCTGGCGCTGTGAGGATGCAACTCATTCGCTGCGCCGCCTTAGTTAAACTAGTCATAAGGTCAAAAGGGATAGGAGCAGAATTCGGCCATTCGGCCCATCGAGTCTACTCCGCCATTCAATTGTGGCTGATCTATCTCTCCCGCCTAACCCCATTCTCCTGCCTTCTCCCCATCAACCTCTGACACCCGCACTAATCAAGAATCTGTCTATCTCTGCTTTACAAATATCCATTGACTTGGCCTCTGTGGCAAAGAATTCCTCAGATTCACTGCCCTCTGACTAAAGAACTTCGCACCTGATGGAAGAAATATTCGGACTAAAGAATCTTCCCTGCCTGCACGCCAAACCCCTCCATTCCCCGCATATTAACCATATAACCATATAACAATTACAGCACGGAAACAGGCCCTCTCGGCCCTTCCAGTCCGTGCCGATCATTTATTTTCCCCTAGTCCCATCTACCTGCACTCAGACCATACCCCTCCATTCCCTTCCCGTCCATATACCTATCCACTTTACTTTTAAATGTTAAAATCGATCCTGCATCCACCACTTCTGCAGGAAGATCATTCCACACAGCCACCACTCTCTGAGTAAAGAAGTTCCCCCTCATGTTACCCCTAAACTTCTGTCCCTCAATTCTCATGTCATGCCCTCGTGTTTGAATCCTCCCTACCCTCAATGGGAAAAGCTTATCCACGTCAACTCTGTCTATCCCTTTCATCATTTTAAAGACCTCAATCAAGTCCCCCCTTAACCTTCTGCGCTCCAAAGCCTCCTGGATGCACTGAGGTTTTTGTTGCCTGCTATCTAGTCGGCGGAAAGATTACACATGGTCACAATCAAGCGGTCCGCAGTGCACAGATACAGGGTGAAGGGAAGTCCCTGCTTATTCTATCTCCCCCCACCCCCCCTCACCGCTCTTTCTTGACCCAGGTATGCATCCACTATCCCAGGTGAGAGCGACAAGGGGGGCAAATCTGTTCCACTCCGACAGCAGGAACATAGAACATAGAAATTAGGTGCAGGAGTAGGCCATTCGGCCCTTCGAGCCTGCACCGCCATTCAATATGATCATGGCTGATCATCCAACTCAGTATCCCGTACCTGCCTTCTCTCCATACCCTCTGATCCCCTTAGCCACAAGGGCCACATCTAACTCTCTCTTAAATATAGCCAATGAACTGGCCTCAACTACCCTCTTTGGCAGAGAGTTCCAGAGACTCACTACTCTCTGTGTGAAAAAAGTCTTTCTCATCTCGGTCTTAAAGGATTTCCCCCTTATCCTTAAGCTGTGACCCCTTGTGCTGGACTTCCCCAACATCGGGAATCTTCCTGCTTTACCAACAATCCTCCTGCGTCTAGCCTGTCCAACCCCTTAAGAATTTTGTATGTTTCTATAAGATCCCCTCTCAATCTCCTAAATTCTAGAGAGTATAAACCGAGTCTATCCAGTCTTTCTTCATAAGGCAGTCCTGGCATCCCAGGAATCAGTCTGGTGAACCTTCTCTGCACTCCCTCTATGGCAATATTGACAAAATACGTCAGCGTGTATGTCATGCAACTTGACGGTTTTACGGGCGTCAGTCACTGACGCTCCGCAGTCGCCCAAATATCGCCCAATTGGGACAGGAGGTGCATGCAACGAGCTGCCGGAGGAGGCAGTCGAGGCAGGGACTGCAAGAGCATTTCAAACGCACTTGGACAGGTACATGGATGGGAAAGGTTCAGGGGAAGATGCAGCCTAATTCAGGTAAAAAGGTAAATGCAGGTGATTGGGAGGGGATGAGATGGGGGCATCTTGGCCAGCATGGACGATTTGGGCCGAAGGGCCTGTTTCCACACTCTATGCCTCTACAACACTCTAGGTCTGAAGTCTACGGACCGCCTTTGGTTCCAGTGGGGACGAAGGATTTTTTTTTGCCCTTGTATCGCAGTTAATAATTCATGGAATTATTTTATTGCTGTACACTATCTCTGGGTATTGTGTTTGCACTCTTGTCATGGGGCTGCAAGCAGGAATAGCATTGTTCAGTTGTTGGTGGACATGAGAATTAAATGCTCTTGAGTCCCGATGGAATCACAATCAGTCCCAGCCCTGGAATTCTTCCCGCAGCCATTCCGTTTAGTTTTTCGTTCACTTCAGAGATACAGCGCGGAAACAAGCCCTTCGGCCCACCGAGTCCACGCCGGCCAGCGACGCCAGCAATATCCAACGCGCGCCAGGGACACGTTACAATTATACCAACCTACAGACGTGCAGAACTAGCGTTTAGTTTAGTTTGGAGATACAGCGCGGAAACAGGCCCTCCGGCCCACCGGGTCCGCGCCGACCAGCGATCCCCGCACGCTAACACTATCCTACACACACTAGGGACAATTGTTTACATTTACACCAAGCCAATTAACCTACAAACCCTGTACGTCTTTGGAGCGTGGGAGGAAACCGAAGATCTCGGAGAAAACCCCGAGTGGGTCACGGGGAGAACGTGCTAACTCCGTACAGGCAGCGCCCTTAGTGATGGAACCCGGGTGTCTGCCGCTCTAATGCCCCCGTCCCACTTAGGAAACCTGAACGGAAACCTCTGGAGACTTTGCGCCCCGCCCAAGGTTTTCGTGCGGTTCCCGGAGGTTTTTGTCCTCCGCCAACCACCTTCAACTAGCATCGCAACCGGCTTCAACTAAATAATAACCGATTTTTAAAACAGAAACCCATTTCGACCATTAGGGAGACTGACAAAAATCTCCGGGAACCTCACGGAAACCTTGGGTGGGGCGCAAAGTCTCCAGGGGTTTCCGTTCAGGTTTCCTAAGTGGGACAGGGGCACGAGGCAGCAACTCCACCGCTGCGCCAACGTGCTGGCCTGTATTTGATAGCCTTGGTTTAATTATTGGGAGATATCAATTTGATTCTCACCAAGGCATCTGGGGAAGATAAATTCAATTAATTAAATACAACTGTAATAAAAAGCTCGATTCAGTAATGGTGACCATAAAGCGATCAGATTGCCATAAAAAATCCATCTGGTTCACCACTATTATTTAGGGAGGAAAGTCTGCCATTGCAATGCCTATAAATTATAATTCATAAATTATAGGAGCAGGATTAGGCCATTCGGCCCATCAAGTCTACGCCATTCAAACATGGCGGATCTATCTCTCCCTCCCTAGCCCATTCTCCTGCCTTCTCCCCGTAACCCCTGACACCCGTACTAATCAAGAATCTGTCTATCTCCGCCTTAAAAACATCTGTCCTTGTTCCCCCTCCCCCGAGTCGCAACAGGGACAGAGTCCCCCTAGTCCTCACCTTCTATCCCATCTGCCATCGCGTACAGCACATAATCCTCCGACATTTCCGCCACCTCCAACGGGATCCCACCACCGGCCACATCTTTCCATCCCCACCCCTTTCCGCCTTCCGCAGAGACCGTTCCCTCCGCAACTCCCTGGTTAACTCATCCCTTCCCACCCCCCTTCGCCAGGCACCTTCCCCTGCAACCGCAGAAGATGCAACACCTGTCCCTATACCTCCCCCCTCGACTCTGTCCAGGGACCCCGACAGTCCTTTCAGGTCAGGCAGAGGTTCACTTGCACCTCCTCCAACCTCATCTGCTGTATCCGCTGTTCAAGCTGTGGACTCTTGTACATCGACGAGACCAAACGCAGACTGGGCGATCGTTTTGCTGAACACCTTCGCTCAGCCCGCCTGGACCAACCTGATCTCCCCGTTGCCCAAAACTTTAATTCCCCTCCCATTCCCACACTGACCTTTCTGTCCTGGGCCTCCTCCATTGTCAGAGTGAGGCCCAGCGCAAAGTGGAGGAACAGCACCTCATATTTCACTTTGGGCAGCTCACACCCCAGCGGTATGAACATTGACTTCTCTAACTTCAAGTAGCCCTTGCTTTCCCCCTCTCTCTCTCTCGGTCCCTTCCCCAGCCTCGTCAATGGACCAGTCTCTACAGGTGCACAGTAGAGAGCTTGATGACCGGTTGCATCGTGGCTTGGTTCGGCAACTTGAGCGCCCAGGAGTGGAAAAGACTACAAAGAGTGGTAAACACTGCCCAGTCCATCACCGGCTCTGACCTCCCTACCATCGAGGGGATCTATCGCAGTCGCTGCCTCAAAAAGGCTGGCAGCATCATCAAGGACCCACACCACCCTGGCCACACACTCATCTCCCCGCTGCCTTCAGGTAGAAGGTGCAGGAGCCTGAAGACTGCAACGTCCAGGTTCAGGAATAGCTACTTCCCCACAGCCATCAGGCTATTAAACTCAGCTCGGACAAAACTCTGAACATTAATAGCTCGTTATCTGTATATTTGCACTTTATCCGTTTATTTATTCATGTGTGTATATATTTATATAATGGTATATGGACACACTGATCTGTTCTGTATTCGTGCCTACTATGTTCTGTTGTGCTGAAGCAAAGCAAGAATTTCATTGTCCTATCTTGAATCTTCACAGTCTTCCTGCTGAGTTTCATTGTCGTTGTAATGTTTTTCACCTATCCCACAGCCCACAGCAGAGGCCAGTTTCCTTTATCATCGTTACTTGTTTGCACGTCTTTCAATCAGTTTGTTCCACATCTCTCTATTTCACCATCTCTCGTTTCCTCTCCCCCTGGCTCTCAGCCTGAAGAAGGGTCTCGACCCGAAATGTCACCCATTCCTTCTGTCCCGCTGAGTTACTCCAGCATTTTGCTTATGTGTCTATTGCTTGAGAGATCGCTTAAGCCCTTACAAGTGGCGTCAGAGATGGGCAGTAACGGACTCCGTTAGACAGCAGAGTGCATTGATCAACAGACAGCTAAAATAAGACTGTGACGCGGGAACTAATTCAAGAAATGGTGCAATTGGTCTTCAAAGTGACAGGGTTTCGTCGAGTTGCAGAGACGTTCTTGCAGTGTCACTGACAGTTTAGTTCTGGTGCAGAGATACAGCACGGAAGCAGGCCCTTCGGCCCACCGTGTCCGCGTCGACCAGCGATCACCCCGTACACTAAAAGCCCTGTCACACTGTACGAGTTCATTCAAGAGTTCTCCCGAGTTTGCCCTGATTCGAACTCGGATATTTACGGTAATGGCCGCTCGTAGGTACTCGGGGCTCTCGTGGACATTTTTCAACGTGTTCAAAAATCTTCACGAGTCTTCCCGAGCTTACCGCGTTTCCTGAGCACCTGCCGTTAGCGTTATGAGCCGTCCCCGCTACGCTCATTCTACGCGCTTACCACGAGTTTGATTTTTTATTAACTTGGGAGAGCTCTTGAATGAACTCGTACCGTGGGACAGGGCTGTAACAATATCTGACGCACGTTCGGGACAAGTGACAGAAGCCAATTTCACCTGCACACGCACGCATCTTTGCACAGCGGGAGGGAACCGGAGCACCCGGAGAAAACCCACGTGGTCACAGGGAGAGCGTGCAAACACCGCACAGACAGCACCCGTGGTCAGGATGGAACCCGGGGCTCTGGCGCTGTGAGGCAGCGACTCTACCGCTGCGCCATCGTGGCCCTACCGCTCATTGAAAGACATGTCATGGAGGGCGTCACGGTGGCGCAATGGTAGAGTTGCTGCCTCACAACCCCAGAGACCCAGGATCGATCCTGACTGCGGGTGCTGTCTGTGCGGAGTTTGCACGCTCTCTCACGCTCTCTGTGTGCGTTTTCTCCGGGTGCTCCAGTTTCCTCCCACACTCCAAAGGTGCACAAGTTGGTAACCATATAACATATAACCATATAACAATGACAGCACGGAAACAGGCCTTCTCGGCCCTTCCAGTCCCTGCCGACCATTTATTTTCCCCTAGTCCCATCTACCTGCACTCAGACCATACCCCTCCATTCCCTTCCCGTCCATATACCTATCCACTTTACTTTTAAATGTTAAAATCGATCCTGCCTCCACCACTTCTGCAGGAAGATCATTCAACACAGCCACCACTCTCTGAGTAAAGAAGTTCCCCCTCATGTTACCCCTAAACTTCTGTCCCTTAATTCTCATGTCATGACATGGTAGGTTAATTAGCTTCGCTAGAAATTGTAAATTGCCCTCAGCGAGTGTAGGATGATGCCAGTATACGGGGTGATCGCTGGTCGGCGCGGACTCAGTGGGCCGAAGGGCCTGTTTCTCTAGAGTGCACTGTCCCTCTAAACCAGTGGTTCTTAACCTTATGGGGGTCGTTCGGGGCTTTGCCGGGGGTCTTGAAGGGGACACAAATAACATATCAATTTGTTGACCCCATGTTAGGAACCTAACAAAGGTACATACCACACACAGTGTTTTGTTCCCGTATACGCGTACTGCTGCCAAAAAGGTTAGGAACGACTGCTCTAAACTAAACTAGACTAAATGTACATGTTTGTCAATAGACAATAGACAATAGGTGTAGGAGTAGGCCATTCGGCCCTTCGAGCCAGCACCGCCATTCAATGTGATCATGACTGATCACCCCCAACCAGTACCCCGTTCCTGCCTTCTCCCCATATCCCCTGGCTCCGCTATCTTTAAGAGCCCTATCTAGCTCTCTCTTGAAGGCATCCGGAGAGCCGGCCTCCACCGCCGGTAATTGTCGGTTAATTGGCTTCGGTAAGAAACGTGAACAATCCCTAGTGCGTGGAAAAGTGCGGGACGATCGCCGGTCGGCGTGGGCTCGATGGGCCGAAGGGCCCGTTTCCGCGCCCGCATCTCTAAACTAATGGAACCGATGTGCGCGCCGAGCATTGGATGCAATTATCGTCAACCCTTATTGGCAAACTACTTTCAACCAGTTAACCGGGTTTGCTCTCTTCCAAATAAAACTCATTTCACAGTGCGGTCATAATGAAGAGACGGTGTGTACAGGGAATGAGTTGAGGTTTTGCTAATGAATGGAGCTGATAAATTGCTGCCAGTCGAGTATTGGCAAGCTCGCCCACACCTTGTCGATTATTATAACATATAACATATAACAATTACAGCACGGAAACAGGCCATCTCGGCCCTTCAAGTCCGTGCCGAACAACTTTTTTCCCTTAGTCCCACCTGCCTGCACTCATACCATAACCCTCCATACCCTTCTCATCCATATGCCTATCCAATTTATTTTTAAATGATACCAACGAACCTGCCGCCACCACTTCCACTGGAAGCTCATTCCACACCGCTACCACTCTCTGAGTAAAGAAGTTCCCCCTCATGTTACCCCTAAACCTCTGTCCCTTAATTCTAAAGTCATGTCCTCGTGTTTGAATCTTCCCTATTCTCAAAGGGAAAAGCTTGTCCACATTAACTCTGTCTATCCCTCTCATCATTTTAAAGACCTCTATCAAGTCCCCCCGTAACCTTCTGCGCTCCAGAGAATAAAGACCTAACTTATTTAACCTATCTCTGTAACTTAGCTGTTGAAACCCAGGCAACATTCTAGTAAATCTCCTCTGTACCCTCTCTATTTTGTTGACATCCTTCCTATAATTGGGCGACCAAAACTGCACACCATACTCCAGATTTGGTCTCACCAACGCCTTGTACAATTTTAACATTACATCCCAGCTTCTATACTCAATGCTCTGATTTATAAAGGCTAGCATACCAAAAGCTTTCTTTACCACCCTATCTATATGAGATTCCACCTTCAAGGAACTATGCACGGTTATTCCCAGATCCCTCTGTTCACGCCACTCCTCAGATTTGCCAGAGGTTGGTCGATACTACGGGCTCCTACACTAATTCTGCCATTGGCAGCTGTACTGTTTTGCTGAATATCATAGTTCTAGGAATAACGGCGCGGAAGCAGGCCCTTCGGCCCACCGGGTCCGTGGCGACCAGCGATCCCCGCCCGCCAACACGCCTCTGCACGCGCCAGGGTCAATTTTTACATTGGCACCAAGCCAGTTAACCTACTAATTTGAAGAAGGGTCTCGACCCGAAACGTCGCCTATCTCCTTCGCTCCTTAGATGCTGCTGCACCCGCTGAGTTTCTCCAGCTTTTTGTGTAACCCTCGATTCTCCAGCATCTGCGGTTCCTTCTTTAGCAACCTACTAACCTGCACGTCTTCGGAGCGTGGGAGGAAACCGGAATTCGCAGAGAAAACCCACGCAGGTCACGGGGAGAACGTACACACTCCGTACAGACAGCACCCGTAGTCAGGATCGAACCCGGGTCTCTGGCGCAGTGAGGCAGCAACTCTACCGCTGCGCCACCGTGCCACACAGTTAATGGGACATTGTGACTCCCTGCTACCAAGCCAGTAAAATTCCAGGGTATGGAATCCTCGCATACACTGCTTGAAGTTAATAAAACTCATAGAAACATAGAAAATAGGTGCAGGAGTAGGCCACTCGGCCCTTCGAGCCAGCACCGCCATTCAATGTGGTCATGGCTGATCATCCCCAATCAGTGCCCCGTTCCTGCCTTCTCCCCATATCCTTTGATCCCGTTAGCCCGAAGAAAAATATATCGAACTCTCTCTTGAAAACATCAAGTGAATTGGCCCCCACTGCCTTCTGAGGCAGAGAATTCCACAGACTCACATCGGAGTCTGTATGGGAAGGAACTGCAGATGCTGGTTCAAACTGAAGGTAGTCACACAGTGGATATTTCTTTGAGACAGAGATAGATAGATTCTTGATTAGTACGGGTGTCCGGGGAAATGGGGAGAAGGCAGGAGAATGGGGTTGAGAGGGAGAGATAGACCAGCCATGATTGAATGGCGGAGTAGACTTGATGGGCCGAATGGCCTAATTCAACCTGCTATCACATAGAAACATAGAAACATAGAAATTACGTGCAGGAGTAGGCCATTCGGCCCTTCGAGCCTGCACCGCCATTCAATATGATCATGGCTGATCATCCAACTCAGTATCCCGTACCTGCCTTCTCTCCATACCCTCTGATCCCCTTAGCCATAAGGCCCACATCTAACTCCCTCTTAAATATAGTCAATGAACTGGCCTCAACTACCCTCTGTGGCAGAGGGTTCCAGAGACCCACCACTCTCTGTGTGAAAAAAGTCCTTCTCATCTCGGTCCTAAAGGATTTCCCCCTTATCCTTAAGCTGTGACCCCTTGTCCTTGACCTCCCCAACATCGGGAACAATCTTCCTGCATCTAGCCTGTCCAACCCCTTAAGAATTTTGTAAGTTTCTATAAGATCCCCTCTCAATCTCCTAAATTCTAGAGAGTATAAACCGAGTCTATGCAGTCTTTGTTCATAAGACAGTCCTGACATCCCAGGAATCAGCCAGGAATCACATGACCTTATGACCATATAAGAAAGCTGGAGTGACTCAGCAGGGCAGGCAGCACCTTTGGAGAGAGGGAATGGGTGATGTTTCGGGTCGGGACCTTACTTCAGAGCCGACCCACGTCACCCATTCCTGGCCCTTCGAGCCGGCACCGCCATTCAATATGATCATGGCTGATCATCCAGAATCAGTACCCCGTTCCTGCCTTCCCCCCATATCCCCTGATTCCGTTAGCCCCACTAAGAGCACTATCTAACTCTCTCTCGAAAACATCCAGTGAATCGGCCTCCACTGCCTTGTGCGGGAGAGAGTTCTGCAGACTCACGACTCTCTGGGTGAAAAAGTTTTTCCTCATCTCTGTCCTAAATGGCTGACCCCTTATTCTTAAACTGTAATAGACACAAAAGATAGACACAAAAAGCCGGAGTAACTCAGCGGGACAGGCAGCATCTCTGGAGGGGGCTGACCCGACCATGTTAGTCCCACCTGCCTGCGTTTTGGCCCATATCCCTCTAAACCTTACCTATCCATGCACCTGTCCAAATGTCTTTGGAACATTGCCATGGCAGCTGCCTCATCTACCCCTCTGGCAGTATCCCTTCCCATCATAAGGCCATAAACAATAGGAGTAGAATTAGGCCGCTCGGCCCATCAAGTCTACTCCGCCACTCAATCATGGCTGATCTATCTCTCCCTCCTAACCCCATTCTCGTGCCAAACGCAGGCAGGTGGGACTAACATGGTTGGGTCAGCGCCCTCCACAGATGCTGCCTGTCCCATCGAGTTACTCCAGTCTATCATGAATAAGGGGTAGGCCACTTTGGACAGAGATGAGGAAAAACATTTTCACCCAGAGAGTCGTGAGTCTGTGGAATTCCCTGCCGCAGAAGGCAGTGGAGGCCGATTCACTGGATGTTTTCAAGAGAGAGTTAGATAGTGCTCTTAGGGCTAACGGAATCAAGGGATATGGGGAGAAAGCAAGAATGGGGTACTGATTGTGGATGATTCTCCGAACCCCATTCTCCTGCCTTCTCCCCATAACCCTTGACAACAAAATCTATCTATCTCTGCCTTAAAAATATCCACTGACTTGGCCTCCACAGCCGTCTGTGACAAAGAATGCCACAGATTCACCACCCTCTGACTAAAGAAATTCCTCCTCATCTCCTTCCTGAATGAACGACCTTTAATTCTGAGGCTGCGACCTCTAATCCTAAGCTCTCCCACCAGTGGAAACACCCTCTCCACATCCATGTAACTGTGAATGGCTCGATTGTAATCATGTATTGTCTTTCCGCTGGCTGGTTAGCACGCAAGAAAAGCTTCTCACTGTACCTCAGTACACGTGGCTACAAACTAAACTAAACTGAACCCTTTGGGTAAACATGTTGCCCCTCAGGTTCCCACCTAATCCCGTCGTTACCACAGCCACCAAACGTGGTGTCAGGAGCAGAGTTTCCTTGCGAGACCTCTCCACGTCCTGCAAAGCTTAATGCCCGCTGAAGTAGAGGCCTGACGCTGAGAGGTTAAACATTCCACCTTGCCGCATTGAAAGAAAGTCATCTCCCTCATTTCTACTGGCAAACAAAATAGCCTCTTTCCACTCTTGTTTAGTTTAGTTTAGAAATACAGCTCGCAAACAGGCCCTTCGGCCCACCGGGTCCGCGCCGACCAGCGATCCCCGCACACTAACACTACCCTACACCCACTAGGGACATTTTTTACATTTACCAAGCCAATTAACCTACAAACCCTACGTATATATCTCTCTCATATATATGTCTATAAGTAAGTAAGTAAGTTTATTGGCCAAATATTCACATACAAGGAATTTGCCTTGGTGCTCCACCCACAAGTATGTAAATATGTAAATATATATACAACCACTGAACTTTTTAAAACATTTGTTATATCGTTTAGTTTAGTTCAGTTGATAGATACAGCACGGAAACAGGCCCTTCAGCCCACTGGGTTCATGCCGACCAGCGATCCCCACACATTAACACTACCCTACACCCACTAGGGACAATTTTTACATTTACCAAGCCAATTAACCTACAAACCCTACGTATATATCACTCTCTCTCTCTCTCTCTCTATATATATATATATATGTTTATAAGTAAGTAAGTTTATTGGCCAAATATTCACATACAAGGAATTTGCTTTGGTGCTCCGCCCACAAGTATGTAAATATGTAAATATATATACAACCACTGAACTTTTTAAAACATTTGTTATATCGTTTAGTTTAGTTTAATTTAGAGATACAGCACGGAAACAGGCCCTTCGGCCCCACCGGGTCCGTGCCGACCAGCGATTCTACATCCACTGGGGACAATTTTTATATTTACACCAAGCCAACTAACCTACAAACCTGCGCGTCTTTGGAGCGTGGGAGGAAACCGAAGATCTCGGAGAAAACCCGGGGAGAAGATACAAACTCCGTACAGACAGCGCCCGTGGTCAGGATTGAACACGGGTCTGTGGCGCTTTGAGGTTCGCCACTCTACCGCTGCACCACTGTGTACTATGTTTCCATATTCTGTAGTGCTGCCATTGTTCTATCTGGGACACGTGACAACAAAACACTCTTGGCTGCTCCTTGTCTTTGCACAGCAGAGATGCTTGCACGTTAAAGTCTTCTCACCTCTAAAACGGTTCCCCTGCTTCCAACCTTGGCCCTCTCCTCTTTCCTGCGGCTCCGTGTCTCGGTTTCTCAGTTGGTTCTTAATTGGATTCCCGATCGATGATGAATCGTCCCCAAAAGCCACCGTATCATCGCTCAATCTCCAATTGAGCCACCGAGCGTTTGGGGACTCATTCTGTCGTGATTATCCCACAGCTGCCTGGATGGGAATCCATCTCCCAAGTTATATTTTGCCCTTTGCCTGTCCGCCGCTTACGCTCAGTATCACTGCTTACACCAGCCCCCCTTTCATTAAAGCCGTCGAAACAAAATGTTTGACGTGTTTAAGGAGGATCTGCAGATGCTGGTTGAAACCGAGGTTAGACACAAAATGCTGGAGTAACTCAGCGGGCGAGGCAGCGTCTCTGGAGAGAAGGAATGGGCGACGTGTCGGGTCGCGACCCTACTTCAAGTGTATGAGTAGAAGAAATTCTGGAGTTATTTCCTGTACGGCAAGATTTTTCAAACATTAGTAATGATCAGATAATCATTCCTAATGACATCGCTCAAGGGAGGCATTAGCCATTATTTCTTTCTACTCCAAGTAGGTTTGTCTATGCTCCACGATTTGGCTATTGTTCTCTGGGGCATTGGGGGTGGGGGTGGGGGGGGAGAATCACTCAAGCATAAACGTTGCAATGGGAACGTGTAATTGTAAAGCATTATTCACGCACTTAAGACACATCAGCGCCTCTACTTCCTGAGCAGATTACGGAGAGTTGGTTTCTCAAGGAGGACTCTCTCTCTAACTTCTACAGGTGCACGGTAGAGAGCTTGCTGACATAGAAACATAGAAACATAGAAATTAGGTGCAGGAGTAGGCCATTCGGCCCTTCGAGCCTGCACCGCCATTCAATGTGGTCATGGCTGATCATCCAACTCAGTATCCCGTACCTGCCTTCTCTCCATACCCTCTGATCCCCTTAGCCACAAGGGCCTCATCTAACTCCCTCTTCAATATAGCCAATGAACTGGCCTCAACTGCCCTCTGTGGCAGAGAGTTCCAGAGACCCACCACTCTCTGTGTGAAAAAAGTCCTTCTCAACTCGGTCCTAAAGGATTTCCCCCTTATCCTTAAGCTGTGACCTCTTGTCCTGGACCTCCCCAACATCGGGAACAATCTTCCTGCATCTAGCCTGTCCAACCCCTTAAGAATTTTGTAAGTTTCTATAAGATCCCCTCTCAATCTCCTAAATTCTAGAGAGTATAAACTGAGTCTATGCAGTCTTTGTTCATAAGACAGTCCTGACATCCCAGGAATCAGTCTGGTGAACCTTCTCTGCATTCCCTCTATGGCAATAATGTCCTTCCTCAGATTTGGAGACCAGAACTGTACGCAATACTCCAGGTGTGGTCTCACCAAGACCCTATACAACTGAAGTAGAACCTCAATGCTCCTATACTCAAATCCTTTTGCTATGAAAGCTAACATACCATTCGTTTTCTTCACTGCCTGCTGCACCTGCATGCCTACTTTCAATGACTGGTGTGCCATGACACCCAGGTCACGCTGCATCTCCCCTTTTCCTAATCGGCCACCAACTGACCGGTTGCATCGTGGCTTGGTTCGGCAACTTGAGCGCCCAGGAGCGGAAAAGGCTACAAAAAGTAGTAAACACTGCCCAGTCCATCATCGGCTCTGACCTCCCTACCATCGAGGGGATCTATCGCAGTCGCTGCCTCAAAAAGGCTGGCAGCATCATCAAGGACCCACACCACCCTGGCCACTCACTCATCTCCCCGCTACCTTCAGGTAGAAGGTACAGGAGCCTGAACACTGCAACGTCCAGGTTCAGGAATAGCTACTTCCCCACAGCCATCGGGCTATTAAACTCAACTCAAACAAAACTCTGAACATTAATAGACTATTATCTGTTTATTTGCACTTCATCTGCTTATGTGTGTATATATTTATATAATGGTATATGGACACACTGATCTGTTCTGTATTAATGCCTACTATATTCCGTTGTGCTGCAACAAGCATGAATGTCATTGTCCTATCTGGGACACATGATAATAAACTCTCTTGACTTGTCTTCCTAATGGGCCTGTCCCACTTGGCGATGTCACAGTCGTACCAGGTCTCCTGGAGACAACCTACATCCGGAGAAGTCAAGCTAGGCTCATTGGCGTCGAACCCACTGTCGCCAAAAATTTTTCGCTGTGTTTGAAAATTTGGCGCCGACCATAAAGACTCCGCGACTTTCAGCGCGACTGAGGAGACGTCTCCCGGCGATCACTGGCGAACATGTGGCGACAAACTAGTCGCCTGTAGTGGCCTGGAAAAATCGCCTCAGTGGGACAGGCCCATAAATGTTCCTCACAGGTAGATTAGGATCAGGTTAAACTCGGGGAGAGGACACCACTATTATAAAGTGCTCTTGGGGACGTGAGGAACTGCACATACTGAACTACAGGGATAATCTGTGGCGGGTGTATGGTACGAGCTGCCGGAGGAGGTAGTTGAGGCAGGGACTATCCCAACGTTTAAGAAACAATCAGACAGGTGCGTGGATAGGACGGGTTTGGAGGGACATGGGCCAAATGCAGGTCAAGTGGGATGAGTGTAGCTGGGACATGTTGGCCAGCGTGGGCAAGTTGGGCCGAAGGGCCTGTTTCCATGCTGTGTCACTCCACGCTGGTTTACGAACCAAAACACATAGTGCTGGAGTACCTCCGTGAGACCCTCTCTCACTGCCCCCTCCTCTCATTCTGCTCCTCATCTGCTCCAGCAACACCACCACTGCGCAGCGGTAGAGTCGCTGCCTCACAGCGCCAGAGACCCGGGTTCCATCCTGGCTGCGGGTGCTGTCTGTATGGAGTTTGCACGTACTCCCTGCGACCGCGTGGGTTTTCTCCGGGTGCTTTGGCTTCCTCCCGCACTCCAAAGACGTGCAGGTTTGTAGGTTAATTGGCTTCTGTAAATTGTCCCCAGTGTGTGTGGGGTAGATCTAGTGTATGGGGTGATCACTGGTCCGTGCGGACTCGGTGGGCCGAAGGGCCTGTTTCCGCGCTGTATCGCTAAACTAAACTAAAGATGCCTTTGTGGGATTCAAATTGACATCTGCCAATAAATAGACCAAGGCTGTCAAACAGATCACGGCTTTACATCTATAAACTAAACCAAATTAAATAACTAAGTTTAGAGATACAGCGCGGAAACAGGCCCTTCGGCCCACCGAGGCCGCGCCGACCAGCGATCCCCGCACATTAACACTATCCTACGCCCACTAGGGACAGTTTTTACATTTACACCAAGCCAATTAACCTACAAACCTGCACGTCTTTGGAGTGTGGGAGGAAACCGAAGATCTCAGAGAAAACCCACGCAGGTTGTGGGGAGGACGTAAAAAACTCCGCACATGGCCGGGATCGAACCCGGGTCTCCGGCGCCGCGTTGGCTGTGAGGCAGCGACTCGACCGCAGCCGTATCTCTAAACTAAACGCTGAGAAATCTTCCCCAAGGTTGAAGAAATAGCCTGAAGAAGGGCTTCAACAGGAAACGCCAGCTAAATCCTTTTCTCCAGAGATGCTGCCTGACCCGCTGAGTGAAGGGCCTGTCCCACCTGACCGTCATTTGCGCCTCATTTACTCGTCATATGGAAAATAGGTCGGCGCGTGGCGTTGGTTGCGCATGGTGAGGCGTGGAATCGCGTGCGGTGGCGGGCGGTATCGGGCGGCGCTCCAGGATTTCGTAGAGTAACGAAATCCTGGCGCGCCTCCTGCATGACGGATTGGGTACGCACGCTGACGCTGGCGTCCCGACGTCTCACGTGTATCGCGTGACGTCGCATGGTTATGTCACCGTGCGCAACCATGAAGCGTAAATGAGGCGCAAATGAGGGCCAAGTGGGACAGGCCCTTAACTCCAGCACCTTGTGTCTATTGTCAGGCAAATAGATAGTTCTTCAATCATTCGATCTGTTATTACTGGCAAAACAAACCTGTTTCGCGGAAACTAAAATAGACGCAATCTCATTTAAAACCCCAGTGGCTTGTTCCTCTATGTATACAAAGGAGTGCTTTATGGTCGTTCTGCAATCGTTAGGGACTCTGAGGCAATATTAGAGGGCTGACAAGTCTGCGGAAATAATATTTATGCCGAGCAGTAAGCACGTATTACACGTCGGGAAGCGGCACTCTGGTGCAAAGAGACATACGATTTGGAATTCACCGGCCTGTCTTTCACCGAGCAGACTCAGGGGGGCATTTAGGAAATCAAATGTTATTTTCTCAAAGTAGCATTTCCTTGCAAAGAGACTGATCCCAGGCATAGGGCAGAGATATGAAGGAAGGAACCGCAGCTGCCGGTTTCAGCCGAAGACAGGCACAAAGAGCTGGAGTAACTCAGCGGGACAGGCAGCATCTCCGGAGAGAAGGATTGGGGCGGCTTTTCATAGAAACATAGAAATTAGGTGCAGGAGTAGGCCATTCGGCCCATCGAGCCTGCAACGCCATTCAATATGATCATGGCTGATCATCCAACTCAGTATCCCGTACCTGCCTTCTCTCCATACCCTCTGATCCCCTTAGCCACAAGGGCCACATCTAACTCCCTCTTAAATATAGCCAATGAACTGGCCTCAACTACCCTCTGTGGCAGAGAGTTCCAGAGACCCGCCACTCTCTGTGTGAAAAAAGTCCTTCTCATCTCGGTCCTAAAGGATTTCCCCCTTATCCTTAAGCTGTGACCCCTTGTCCCGGACCTCCCCAACACCGGGAACAATCTTCCTGCATCTAGCCTGTCCAACCCCTTAAGAATTTTGTAAGTTTCTATAAGATCCCCTCTCAATCTCCTAAATTCTAGAGAGTATAAACCGAGTCTATGCAGTCTTTGTTCATAAGACAGTCCTGACATTCCCTCTCAAACCCGAAGGTTTCGGGTCGAGACCCTTCCTCAAACTCCAGTCTGACCCGAAACGCCACCCCATTCCTCCTCTCCAGAGATGCTGCCTGTCCCTCTGAGCTACTCCAGCTTTTTGTGTCTACCTATATGGCAGAGATAGATAGATAGATACTGGATTAGTACGGGTGTCAGGGGTATGCGTATGTGACAAATGAAGTTGACTTGGCTCGACTTATGGGGAGAAGGCAGGAGAATGGGGTTGAGAGGGAGAGATCGATCAGCCGTGATTGAATGGCGGAGTAGACTTGATGGGCCGAATGGCCTAATTCTGCTGCTATCACTTAAAAAGAATGGAGTGGGAGGAAAAGGAAACAACGGAGCACGTACTCTTACTCTTAACTCCACCCCATTATAGGTTTAGGTTCATTATTGTCACGTGTACCGAGGTACAATGAACAGCTCTGTTTTGCATGCTGTCCAAAACAGATCAGACAAACGGTGCGTAAAAACCCAATAATTAGAGCAAAGGCGAAGATACAGTTAGTTAGTTTGTTTAGTGTGGCAAGGAACTGCAGATGCTGGTTTACACAGAAGATAGACACAGAATGCTGGAGCAACTCAGCGGGACAGGCAGCATCTCTGGAGTAGACAATAGACACTAGGTGCAGGGATAGGCCATTCAGCCCTTCGAGCCAGCACCGCCATTCAATGTGATCATGGCTGGTCATCCACAATCCGTACCCCCGTTCCTGCCTTCTCCCCACATCCCCTGACTCCGCTATCTTTAAAAGCCCTATCTAGCTCTCTCTTGAAAGCATCCAGAGAACCGGCCTCCACCGCCCTCTGAGGCAGTGAATTCCACGGACCTGCGTGGGTTTTCTCCGAGATCTTCAGTTTCCTCCCACACTCCAAAGGCGAACAGGTTTGCAGGTTAATTGGCTTGGTATAAGTGCAAATAGTCATTAGTCTGTGCAGTATAGTGTTAATGTGCGGGGATCGCTGGTCATTTAGAAGGATGAGAGGGGATCTTATTGAAATATAAAAGATTATTAAGGGTTGTACAAGCCTTTAAACCCTTCCAACCCCACATATAAGATTGTTAAAGGCTTGGACACGCTAGAGGCAGGAAACATGCTAGGGGGAGTCCAGAACCAGGGGCCACAGTTTAAAAATAAGGGGTAAACCATTTAGAACAGAGATGAGGAAACACTTTTTCACACAGAGAGTTGTGAGTTGTGAAGGGCCAAATGGCCTACTCCTGCACCTATTGTCTATTGTCTAATGTCACGGGCAGAACGTACAAACTCCGTACAGACAGCACCCGTGTGAGGCAGCAACTCGAATCGTGCCTGGTTCCCTGCGGTGTTTAAGGCCTAGCGGTGGTTGGTAGCCAGGAGCCTGTGGGTCTCCTATGACCATCTCTCCATGGATGTCTGGGCCAATAGAGACAGCAGTCGCCCTCTGGTAGCTTAATGAAGCAGCCGCAGTAGACATGAGGATGTATGTGCAAGGAAGCATGAGAAGATGCTTGAAATTAATTCAGCAAATTGGGCCTGTCAGAGCAAGTCAACGTTTCCCCTTGAAGTGCCGGGGACAGGGATGGGCAGTCTGCTGGAATATTTTGGTGCTATTTCTGAAAGCAAGCGAGAATGAGCCTGTGTTTTTTCACAGACGTGGCCGCAGAATTAAAGGCCGTTCCTTTTGGAAGGAGACGAGGAGGAATTTCTTTAGTTGGAGGGAGGGATGTGGAGACGATGGTTCCACCAGTGCGAGAGTCTAGGACTAGAAGCCCAGTTGAAGCCGCAGGTCCGTGGAATTCTCTGCCTCAGAGGGCGGTGGAGGCAGGTTCTCTGGATGCTTTCAAGAGAGAGCTAGATAGGGCTCTTAAAGATAGTGGACTCAGGGGATATGGGGAGAAGGCAGGAACGGGGTACTGATTGGGGACGATCAGCCATGATCACATTGAATGGCGGTGCTGGCTCGAAGGGCCGAATGGCCTCCTCCTGCACCTATTTTCTATTTTTCTATGTTTCTAAGCCATAGAATGTTCTTTCAGGAAGAGGATGAGGATAAATTTATTTAGTCAGAGGGTGGTGAATCTGTGGAATTCTTTGCCACAGAAGGCTGAGGAGGCCAAAGTCAGTGGATATTTTTAAGGCCGAGGTGGATAGGTTCTTGATTAGTACGGGTGTCAGGGGTTATGGGGAGAAGGCAGGGGAATGGGGTTAGGAGGGAGAGATAGATCAGCCATGATTGAATGGCGGAGTAGACTTGATGGGCCGAATGGCCTAATTCTGCACCTATCACTTATGACCTTATGACTTAATGACATATTATTTTAGTTATGTTTAAGGTTTTCGAAAAAGTTTTAACTAGTGGGCGGCAGCTGGTAGAGTTGTTGCCTCATGGCGCCAGACGCCCGGGTTCGATCGCGACCTCAGGTGCTGTTTGCGGGGAGTTTGCACGTTCACCCTGCGACCGCGTGGGTCCCCTGCGGGTGCCCCGGGTTTCCGCCCACATCCCAAAGATGTGCGGGCTTGTAGATTAAATGGCGCTCTGTAAATTGTCCCCGTTTGTGGAGGGAGTGGATGAGAAAGTGGGATAACGTGGAACTGGTGTGAGGTAGCGGAACAACCCAGCACTATGAATATTTAATTCCCCAACTTCAAGTAACCCTTGCTTTCCCCCTTCCACTGGCCCCTCCCCATCATAGTTGTCCGACCGGTCTGGCTGTCCTCCTGGTTCAATCTTACATTTTGCATCTCATTGTCACCTTCCCCCAGCTAACATTGATCTATTCTAGGGTCACACAAAAAGCTGGAGAATCTCAGCGGGTGCAGCAGCATCTAAGGAGCGAAGGAGATAGGCGGCGTTTCGGGTCAAGACCCTTCTTCAGATCTATTCTACATGTCCCTTCAACTTCGTTTTCACACCTCACCCTTCCATGTGAGGTTTCTGTGACTCCCTCTCCCCTGACTCTCAATTTGAAGTAGGGTCTCGACCTGAAACGTCACCCAGTCTGACTCCAGCATGAATATTGCCTTCTCTCATTTCATATAACCCTTGCGTTCCCTCTCTCTCTGTCCCTCCCCCGACGTTAGTCATCCCGCCAGTTCCACTGTTCGCATCCCTTCGTTGTCACCTCTTCAGCAGCCAACAATGGACCATTGTGGGCTCCACCTATCCTTTTCATGCCTTTAGTTTCCCTCTCCCCTAACTCTCAGTCTGAAGAAGGATCTCCCCCCGAAACATCACCTATTCCTTCTCTCTGGAGACTGTGCCTGACCCGCTGAGTTACTCCAGCATTTTGTGTCTCTGAACGAGTGATCGATGGCCAGCGTGGACTCGCTGGGCCGACGGGCCTGGTTTTATGCTGTATCTCCGAACTAAATTGATCTACGGGCGGCACGGTGGCGCAGCGGTAGAGTTGCTGCCTTACAGCGAATGCAGCTCCGGAGACCCTAGTTCGATCCCGACTAAGGGCGCTGTCTGTACGGAGTTTGCACGTTCTCCCCGTTAACTTGCGTGGGTTTTCTCAGAGATCTTAGGTTTCCTCCCACACTCCAAAGACGTGCAGGTTTGTAGGTTAATTGGCCCTGTATAAATTGCCCTAGGTTTTAGTGTGAATGTCCCTAGTGCGTGGAGGATAGTGTTAATGTGCGGGGATCGCTGGTCGGTGCGGACTTGGTGGGCCGAAGGGCCTGTTTTTGAGCTGGATCTCTAAACTAAATTAAACTAAACTAAACTAAATTAAATCAAACTAAACTAAACTAAACTAAAGCATATCCCTATTTCTGGCCACCGAATACAACCAGGTTGCTGCAGCGGTTACCATGGCAGCCGGCCTGTCAGCCATTTTATCAGGTGAAATGCGGCTGAGCTCTATTTTTAATCCCTTCGTTTGATAGAGGAAGATTCCTGGGATCCACAAACGTTATGTGGCCTTCATCAACAGAAACATGTTGGTTTAGTTTATATTTTTTTGGGAAACCAAATGAACACAGATATTCCTCATGAGAGGAATAGATCGGGTAGACGCCAACGTGTAGGGTGCTGGAAGGAACTGCAGATGCTAGTTGACACCGAAGACAGACACAAAATGCCGGAGTAACTCAGCGGGACAGGCAGAGAGAAGGAATGGGTGACTTTTACTTAGGGTCGAGACTAGGGTGTTGCCAACTTTCTCACTCCCAAATAAGGGACAAAAGGTCAAAATATGGGACAAATTCCCCATGGCAATCCGTTGATCAACTGGGCCGTGTCTGGGTGAATGATGAGTTGGGCCCGGGTGCTGGACTGCACACAAAGCCCAGCCGGCGGGCCAGCTGAAGAGTTTTGGTCCCGGGCCGTGCGCAAAGTCCGGCGCCCCGTGAACCGATGATCGGCCGTGAGAAGGAGGGGTGGTGGTGGTGGTGGCGGCGGTAAGCGAGGGTCCGAAGGTCGGACGGCTGGCCGGGCTGCCGACCGACCGACGGGGCCACGGGCGAGGCGCTGCTGCTGCTGCTGCTGCTGCTGCTGCTGCTGCACTCCAAGGGTGGAAGGGCCTGTTTCCGCGCTGTATCTCTAAACTCACCTAAACTAAACTACGCCCTCTGGTTTACGATTCCCCTACTCTGGGCAAGGGACTCCGTGCCCCTCGCGATCGCTGAGCGCATGATTTTTGTACACTGTCGCCCCAGTGGCATTCATCTCCCCCTTTCAAAGTAGACCCGAAACGTCAAATATTCCTTCGCTCCACAGATGCTGCCCCACCCGCTGAGTTTCTCCGGCATTTTTGTCTGCCTTCTCCCTTTCAAAGGGTAACTGGACTAGAGGAATATGAAGCCATTGCATCTCTCATGAAGGAAGCAAGGATTTGAGGGAATTCGGCGACAGACATGGAAATGGGCAGGTAAAATTGGCACCAGAGCTGGCCCAGACACCTCGGGCAAAGTGCCAGTCATTCAATATAATTAGCAGCTCAGGCAGCATTCTAACTAATCAAGAACCTACCGGGGTGGGAGATGGCAACCTTCACGTGGTCCGCCGAATGCAATCGACCCGACGTGCACGAACAAGTTGACCTACAACTTTAGGCTGTGCACACCATAAGCAAGGAGAAGACCCTGCCAATCTCTGCTTCAAAAATGCCCAATGACTTGGCCTCTACAGCCTTTTGTGGCAATGAAATCCACACAGTTCAGCTGATGAAATTATTTAATGGGATCAATGTTTCGTCTGAGGGGATGGAGAATTCGCCTCAACTCCTGCTCAGGAGATCAAAGACTTGAGGTGAATCTAGGAGCAAAGAGGTCCTTCTGCAGTTGTACAGAGCCCTAGTGAGACCACACCTGGAGTATTGTGTTCAGTTTTGGTCTCTAACTTTGAGGAAGGTCATCCTTCCTATTGAGGGAGTGCAGCGTAGGTTCACAAGGTTAATTCCCGGGATGGTGGGACTGTCATATGCTGAGAGAATGGAGCAGCTGGGCTTGTACACTCTGCAATTTAGAAGGATGAGAGGGGATCTTATTGAAACATATAAGATTATTAAGGGTTTGGACACGCTAGAGATAGGAAACATGTTCCCAATGTTGGGGGAGTCCAGAACCAGGGGCCACAGTTTAAGAATAAGGGGTAAGCCATTTAGAACGGAGATGAGGAAACACACTTGCTCACAGAGAGTTGTGAATCTGTGAAATTCTCTGCCTCAGAGGGCAGTGGAGGCAAGTTCTCTGAATGCTTTCAAGAGAGAGCTGGATAGGGTTCTGAAAGATAGCGGAGTCAGGAGATATGGGGCGAAGGCAGGAACGGGGTACTGATTGTGGATGATCAGCCATGATCACATTGAATGGCGGTGCTGGCTCGAAGGGCCGAATGGCCTACTCCTGCACCTATTGTCTGTTGTCTAATTTTTACATTTACCAAGCCAATTAACTTACAGACCTGCACGTCTTTGGAGTGTGGGGGGAAACCGAAGATCTCGGGGAAAACCCACGCAGGTCACGGCGAGAGCGTGCAAACTCCATACAGACAGCACCCGTAGTCGGAATCGAACGCTGGGTCTCCGGCGCCGTGAGGCAGCAACTCTCTACCGCTGCGCCACCGTACCGCACTGGAGTTCAGGTGACAAATTTATTTAAGTGGATCAATGCTTCGACTGAGGTGATGAAGAATTGGCCTCAACTCCTGCTCGGGAGATCAAAGACGATGAGGCTCTTGTGTCAATATCCATCTTTTACCGCCGCCCTGCACACCGAGACAATTATAAGTATCCGGGAGGATTCTGAACGGGTAATTAACTCCAGTGCCTTTGAATGATAACTTGACATCAAATATCAGTGACACTTAAACAAACTTTGCTCCTCCGAGTATTTGATGTTGTAATTAACTGTCACGCTTCTTCGAAGACGCGCGCAGTTATGGTAAAGAAGTGGAATGCTACAGTGATTTATGGGCCTGCTTCAAGGCCGGCCTACCGTTGTACCATTCTAATTTACTGACTAACATGCCAGCAACACCGGTGGCTGCTTATAGTGTGTAAGGTTGAGCCCCACTCTATTCTTCAAAGATTTATTTTGCTCTGGTCAAAGCAATTAAACTCTCTCGATACTCTAAGTGTGGCGGCTGGGTAGGATCCAAAACCTCTTTGCCGCCTGGTTCTGAAGAAGGGTCTGGACCCGGAACGTCACCCACCCCTTCTCTCCAGAGAGTGGTGGCTGTGTGGAATGATCTTCCTGCAGAAGTGGTGGAGGCAGGATCGATTTTAACATTTAAAAGTAAAGTGGATAGGTATATGGACGGGAAGGGTATGGAATGCAGGTAGATGGGACTAGGGGAAAATAAATGGTCGGCACGGACTGGAAGGGCCGAGAAGGCCTGTTTCCGTGCTGTAATTGTTATATGTTATATGGTAGGTGCTTCCTGTCCCGCTGATTTAGTTACTCCAGCATTTTGTGTCTATCTACGGTTTAAACTAGCATCTGCAGTTCCTTCGTACACATTTCTGAACGGTAAATAGACAATATACAATAGGTGCAGGAGCAGGCCATTCTGCCCTTCGAGCCAGCACCGCCATTCAATGTGATCATGGCTGATCATCCCCAATCAGTACCCCATTCCTGCCTTCTCCCCATATCCCCTGACTCCGCTGTCTTTAAGAGCCCTATCTTGCTCTCTCTTGAAAGCATCCAGAGAACCGGCCTCCACCGCCCTCTGAGGCAGAGAATTCCACAGAGTCACCACCCTCTGTGTGAAAAAGTGTTTCCTCGTCTCCGTTCTAAATGGCTTGCTCCTTATTCTTAAACTGTGGCCCCTGGTTCTGGACTCCCCCAACATCGGGAACACGTTTCCAGCCTCTAGTATGCCCAAACCCTTAATAATCTTATATGTTTCAATAAGATCCCCTCTCATCCTTCTAAACTCCAGAGTGTACAAGCCCAGCCGCTCCATTCTCTCAGCATATGACAGTCCCGCCATCCTGGGAATTAACCTTGTAAACCTACGCTGCACTCCCTCAATAGCAAGAATGTCCTTCCTAAAATTAGGGGACCAAAACTGCACACAATACTCCAGTTGTGGTCTCACTACAGCCCTATACAACTGCAGAAGGACGTCTTTGCTCCGATATTCAACTCCTCTTGTTATGAAGGCCAACATGCCATTCGCTTTCTTCACTGCCTGCTGTACCTGCATGCTTACTTTCATAGACTGATGTACAAGGAACCCCAGATCCCGTTGTACTTCCCCTTTTCCAAACTTGACACCATTTAGATAATAATCTGCCTTCCTGTTTTTCCCACCAAAGTGGATAACCTCACATTTATCCACATTAAACTGCATCTGCCATGCATCTGCCCACTCCCCCAAACTGTCCAAGTCACCCTGCATCCTCATAACATCCTCCTCACAGTTCACACTGCCACCAAACTTTGTGTTATCTGCAAATTTGCTAATGTTACTTCAAATCCCTTCATCTAAATCATTGATGTATATTGTAAATAACTGCGGTCCCAGCACCGAGCCTTGCGGTACCCCACTAGTCACTGCCTGCCATTCTGAAAGGGACCCGTTAATCCCGTCTCCTGTCTGCCAACCAATTTTCTATCCATGTCAGCACTCTACCCCCAATACCATGTGCCCTAATTTTGCCCACTAATCTCCTATGTGGGACCTCATCAAATGCTTTCTGAAAGTCCAGGTACACTACATCCACTGGCTCTCCCTTGTCCATTTTCCTAGTTACATCCTCAAACATTCTAGAAGATTAGTCAAGCATGATTTCCTCTTCGTAAATCCATGCTGAATCTGACCGGGGAGAATGTGCAAAGTCTGTACAGGCAAGCAACCGTAGTCAGGATCGAACCCGGGCCTCTGGCGCTGCGAGGCAGCAGCTCTACTGCTGCGCCACTCAAAGTTCGCCACGTCTCCCCAGCACCAAACAACTGACATTAGAACGCGCGGAAAAAAAAAAAAATCTCGCAGAGAGAAAAAAAAAATGAAGTGGGTTCTGAAATGAAATGTCTTTCAGAGCGTGAATCTGAAATGAGTGTCCTCACCTCAATCAGCCATAGATCAATCCTATGATGTGATGTTGTTTTCTGCAGGATCACTTTACCGCACACACCGCGCGGGTCGCTATCAGATGGTTTTATGCTTCAATTCCCGATAATAACCCAGCCTGCTTGACCAGTCTGCGTGCGGCAGCAGCAGTTTCTCAACATGGAAAAAGTGCAAGCTGGAAACTTGTGGAAGAAGGTTTACGAGGATGTTGCCTGGAAGTATTTAAAGGGGCGGCTTCACCCTCCTGCGTCCTAGCCTGCACAACCTCTCCCTGTAATGGCCCTGTCCCACTGTACGAGTTCATTCCAAGAGCTCTCCCGAGTTAAAAAAAAATCAAACTCGCGGCAAGCACGGAGAATGAACGTAGCGGGTACGTCGGAGCTCGGGGACGTCTCTAAGCGGCTCATAAACGCTAACGGCAGGAACTCGGGAAGACTCGCTAACGGCAAGTAAGCACGGGAAGACTCGTGAAGATTTTTCCAACAGGTTGAAAAATGTCCACGAGAGCCATGAGTACCGACGAGCGGCCATTACCGTAAATCTCCGAGTTCGAATCGGGGCAAACTCGGGAGAGCTCTTGGAATTAACTCGTACCGTGGGACAGGGGTTTCACTCCTGTCCCACGGTACTGGCAGCATCCTTGCAAATCTTGTCTTTTCCATCTTCCCTTTTGCCCGTTAAGACATTTGGGGCGTCACGGTGGCGCAGCGGTAGAGTTGCTGCCTTACAGCGCTGGAGACCCGGGTTCGATCCTGACTACAATGGACAATAGGTGCAGGAGTAGGCCATTCGGCCCTTCGAGCCAGCACCGCCATTCAATGTGATCATGGCTGATCATCCCCAACCAGTACCCCGTTCCTGCCTTCCATATCCCCTGACTCCGCTATCTTTAAGAGCCCTGTCTAGCTCTCTCTTGAAAGTAACCAGAGAACCGGCCTCCACCGCACTCTGAGGCAGAGAATTCCACAGACTCACAACTCTCTGTGTGAAAAAGTGTTTCCTCGTCTCCGTTCTAAATGGCCTACCCCTTATTCTTAAATTGGCCAGTCCGCATGTGTTTACGGACATGTGTTTACGTCCGAGTGCTTATGCTCGGCTTAGTTAAAAATCAGCTTAAAAAGCCCTTCTTCGAGGCTTTATTGCCCTTTAAGGCATTTGGGGCGGCACGGTGGCGCTGCGGTAGAGTTGCTGCCTCACAACGCCGGAGACCCGGGTTCGATCCCGACTACGGGTGCTGTCTGCACGGAGTTTGCACGTTCTCCCCTTGACATGCGTGGGTTTTCTCCGAGATCTTCAGTTTCCTCCCACGCTCCAAAGACGTGCAGGTTTGTGGGTTAATTGGCTTGGTAGAGCGGCGGTCCTTACAACATCTCAGAATTCAACCTTCGATAGCCACTTGGAGATTGCAACACTTACCCCAACACTTGACAAAGATGTAAATTGTCACCGGGATAGTGTTAGTGTGCGGGGGGGGGTCGCTGGTCGGCGCGGACTCGATGGGCCGAAGGGCCTGTTTCACTGCTGTATCCGTAAAGGGCCTGTCCTACCAGCATCCGACTCCATGCGATGAACGCGATCAAACTAGAAGCGGGGGCCGCGCGGAGGTCGGGTGATCCCCTGTACAGGGCCATTCCCACCAGCATGCGCCTGCATGCGGCAATCCGATGGCCAACATTATTCAAGTCATTATTTGGCTTGTGGTAATGGCCTCAGCTTTATCCACTGTCAAAATGAAGTTTAATTTGGTTTAGGGACACAGTGCGGAAACAGGCCCTTCGGCCCACCGGGTCCGCACCGACCAGCGATCCCCGCACACTAACACCATCCTACACACACACTGGGGACAATTTACATTTACACTAATAGACAATAGACAATAGACAATAGGTGCAGGAGTAGGCCACTCGGCCCTTCGAGCCAGCAGCGCCATCCAATGTGATCATGGCTGATCATCCCCAATCTACTGGTTCTCCCCATATCTCCTGACTCTGCTATCTTTAAGAAATAAAATCGTGAAGAACTAAAACGCACCCAGAGAGTTGTGAATCTGTGGAATTCTCTGCCACAGAAGGCAGTGGAGGCCAATTCACTCGATGTTTTCAAGAGAGATTTAGCTCTTAGGGCTAACGGAATCAAGGGATATGGGGGAAAAGCAGGAACGGGGGTGCTGATTGGGGATGATCAGCCATTCTGACAGGGACCCGTTAATTCCTGCTCTCTGCTTTCTGTCTGCCAACCACTTCTCTATCCATGTCAGCACTCTACCCCCTAATTTTGCCCAATAATCACCGATGTGGGACCTTAGCCACCAAAGTGGATAACCTCACGTTAAACTTCATCTGCCGTGCATCTGACCTCCTCGTTCGACCCCCCCTGGGGGCCTCTCGGAATACCTTGCCGTGGTCAGGCCGAACTGAATTACGCGCGCCTTTGCGGGCGGGTTATTGGGTTACAGGTGCTATATAAAGCCGAGTTGTTGTTGTTGTAATCGCATCACGAGCCGTTGCATCTGAGGCTGCGAGAAGCCACCGACATCTCCAGTGCACTCAAAAGAAAAATGAACAATTCGCCGCGACTTGAGGGATGATGCGTGATAAATTAAACATTGATTTTTACTTCAACCAGAGAGTTATTTAGGACTTTGTCAAGAATGAAGTACTATCTATTGCTCTGGGTTTTTTTTCTCTCTCTAAATCCTACAGGATAAGGAGAGAGGCCAAAAAGTTTCAAAGCTCCTTCGAGAAAACACAAGAGTCTTTGCCCAGTTTTTTTTGTCCACCATATTCCAGCCGTCACGCCTGGACAACGGAACGACTACCTTCCCAAAATGCGGAGAGAATGGAGCGGCCAGGCTTGTACACTCTGGAGTTTAGAAGGATGAGAGGGGATCTCATTGAAACATATAAGATTATTAAGGGTTTGGACACGCCAGAGGCAGGAAACATGTTCTCGATGTTGGGGGAGTCCAGAACCAGGGGGCCACACAGTTTAAGAATAAGGGGGTAGGCCATTTAGAACAGAGATGAGGAAAAACATTTTCACACAGAGAGTGGTGAGTCTGTGGAATTCTCTGCCTCTGAGGGCGGTGGAGGCCGGTTCTCTGGATGCTTTCAAGAGAGAGCTGGATAGGGCTCTTAAAGATAGCGGAGTCAGGGGATATGGGGAGAAGGCAGGAACGGGGCACTGATTGGGGATGCTCAGCCATGATCACATTGAATGGCGGTGCTGGCTCGAAGGGCCGAATGGACTACACCTGCACCTATGGTCCATTGTCTGTTGTTTATCTGTGTGCGCCAGGACATACAGTCCACTTGACTTTGTCCTCACGTCAACTTGCGGACCTAGTCCCGATCCGGGGCGGCACGGTGGCGCAACGGTAGAGTTGCTGCCTCACAGCGCCAGAGACCCGGGTTCCATCCCGACTACGGGAGCTGTCTGTACAGAGTTTGTACCTTCTCCCCGTATGTTTTCTCCGAGATCTTCGGTTTCCTCCCACACTCCAAAGGCGTACAGGTTGGTTGGATAATTGGCTTGGTATAAGTGTAAAATTGTCCCTAATGTCAAGTCAAGTCAAGTCAAGTTTATTTGTCACATACACATACGGGATGTGCAGTGAAATGAAAAGTGGCCGTGCCTGCGGACTTTGTGCAAACAAACAAACAAACCAACAAACCAACAAACTACAAACAGAATCACATGTTCGTTTCCATATTAAATATTGTGTGCGGTGTTGTGGTGCAGTAACTGTAGTAGAGTGAGTCCCTGGTGAGATAGGAGTTTACAGTCCGAATGGCCTCTGGGAAGAAATTCCTTCTCATCCTCTCCGTTCTCACAGCATGGCAACGGAGGCGTTTGCCTGACCGTAAGAGCTGGAACAGTCCGTTGCAGGGGTGGAAGGGGTCTCCCATTATCTTGTTGGCTCTGGAGTTGCGCCTCCTGATGTATAGAGGGGCAAGAGGGGCGAGAGAAGTCCCCATAGTGCGTTCGGCCGAACACACTACTCTCTGCGGAGCCTTCTTGTCCTGGGCAGAGCAATTCCCAAACCAGATTGTAATGTTTCCGGACAAGATGCTTTCCACAGCCGCAGAGTAGAAGCACTGGAGGTTCCTCGGAGACACTCTGAATTTCCTCAATTGCCTGAGGTGGTAAAGGCGCTGCCTTGCCTTACTCACGAGTGTGGGATACTGTTAGTGTGCGGGGATCGCTGGTCAGTGCGGACTCGCTCGGGCCGAAGTCCGCCTATTTCCACGCTATTTTCACTAAACTAGTGAATCTTTAATATAGAGAGGTACAGTTTGGTTTCTCAATTCGTCGGAGTAAATGTCACCAACAACTTGTCCAGGACCACCCATACAGAAGCAATGGGCAAGAAAGCTCACCCACGCCTCTACTGCCTGAGAAGGCTTAGGAAGTTCGGCATGTCCCCAACAACTCTCAGCAACTTCTACAGATGCTTCCGCAGAAAGCATTTTATCGGGACGCATCACGGCACGGTTTGGGAACAGCTCCATCCAAGACCGCAAGAAGTTGCAGAGAGTTGTGGACGCAGCCCAGACCATCACACAAACCAACCTCCCTTCCATTGACTCCATCCACACCTCACCCTGCCTCGGCAAGGCCAGCAGCGTCATCGCGGACCAGTCTCGCCCCGGTCACTCCCTCTTCTCCCCTCTCCCATCGGGCGAGCGTTGCGGAACTGAACTGAACTGAACTGAACTCCCACACTCCAAAGACGTGCAGGTTTGCAGGCTCATTGCAGGTTCATTGCCAGAGATCGCTGGTCGGCAGGGACTCAGCGGGGCCGAAGGGCCTGTTTCCGCGTTGTATAACTAAACTAAACTGAACTAAAGTGTTGTGGTTATTAATTTATTGAATTTTTAATGATTGCATTTTATCTATGAGTATTGCATTCACAGACTTGTTAAGCTGCTGCTAGTAAGAACTCCATTGTCATGATGTCAGTGGATACATCAATTAAACGCACTTGACTCTTGTAGCGAGTTGAGGACGTAGCCCAGTCCGTCACACAGATCAGAGCCTCCGCCATTGACTCCACCAACACTTCACGCTGCCTCAGTAAATTGGCCTGTACACATCACAGTCTTTGACAAAACCATGAGAGGAATAGATCGGGTAGAGTCTCTTGCCCAGAGTCGGGGAATCGAGGACCAGAGGACATAGGTTCAAGGTGAAGGGGAAAAGATTTAATTGGAATCCGAGGGGTAACTTTTTGACACAGAGTGCGGTGGGTGTATGGAACAAGCTGCCAGAGGAGGTGGTTGAGGCTGGGACTATCCCAATGTTTAAGAAACAGTTAGACAGGTACATGGATAGGACAGGTTTAGAGGGATGTGGACCAAACGCAGGCAGGTGGGACTAGTGTAGCTGGGACATTGTTGGCCGGTGTGGGCGAGTTGGGCCGAAGGGCCTGTGTCCACACTGTATCACTCTATGACTGTAGGACTTGTTCCATCCTAGTCATTCCTGCCTTTTTGTTGGTTGCATCCCAGCTTGGTTTGGGAACAGCTCTGCTCAGATCTATCAGGTAAGGTTAAGCGTTGTATTGAGTCCAGTCTTATTATACAGACCAGACTTCAAACCACTGACTCCATCTGCACTTCACACTGTCTCGTAAAAGCAGCCACCATTTATAGCATTTATTTCCACGAGTGCTTGTACACAAAAAAAAACCAGGGATGTAACGCTGAGGCTCTATAAGGCACTGGTCAGGCCGCATTTGGAATATTATGAGCAGTTTTGGGCCCCATATCTGAGGAAGGATGTGCCGGCCCTGGAGAGGGTCCACAGGACGTTTACAAGAATAATCCCAGGAATGAGTGGGTTAACCTATGATGAGCGTTTGTCGGCACTGGGCCTGTACTCGCTGGAGTTTAGAAGAATGAGGGGGGGACCTCATTGAAGCGTGCAGAATAGTGAAAGGCTTGGATAGAGGGGATGTGGTGAGGATGTTTCCACTAGTGGGAGAGTCTAGGACTAGAGGGCACAGCCTCGGAATTGAAGGGCGTTCTTTTAGGAAGAAGATGAGGAGGAATTTGTTTGAATCTGTGGAATTCTTTGCCACAGAAGGCTGTGGAGGCCAAGTCAGTGGATATTTTTAAGGCAGAGATAGATAGATTCTTGATTAGTACGGGTGTCAGGGGTTATGGGGAGAAGGCAGGAGAATGGGGTTAGGAGGGAGAGATAGATCAGCCATGATTGAATGGTGGAGTGGACTTGATGGGCCGAATGGCCTAATTCTGCTGCTATCTCTTATGACCTTATGAACATTCCTTCTTCTCCCCGCTCCCGTCCGGCTGAAGGTACAGAAGCTTGAAAGAGCGCACCACCAGACTCAGGGACAGCCTCTTCCCCTCCTTCATCAGGCTTCTGAGCTGCCCTTCCATAAGCTCGGGCACTGTCCGATTCACCTCTACGCCGTTGCGGACATTGGACTCTGTTAATGGAACGAGTAGAAACAACTAACTGCAGGGCGGTGCGTTGGAGTTCTGCCTCGCAGCGCCAGAGACCCGAGTTTTAACCCGACTACGGAGTTTGTACGTTCTCCCCGTGACCCGCGTGGGTTTCCCCTGGATGCTGTGGATTCCTCCCACACTCCAATGACCTGCAGGCCTGTAAGTCGTAACATCTTTGGCAAGTTGTAAAAAATGTCCGTAGTGTGTGTCGGTTAGTGTAAGGGGTGATCGCTGATTGGTGTGACCTCGGCGGGCCAAAGGGCCTGTTTCTACAATCTATCCCTAAGATGCCGGTTTTCAAAATAGGCCACAAATTGCTGTGGTAACTCAACGGGCCAGGCAGCATCTCCGGAGAACATGGACAGGTGAAGTTTCGGGTCGGGACTTTCCTGAATACCTAAATGCCAACTAATCGATGTTCTCCAGAGATGCTGCCTGACCCACTGAGTTAATCCAGCATTTTGTGCCTTTCTTTGGTGGATTAGCAACGGCAGTTCCTTGCTTCTGCACAATGGCTTGAAGTTATCTGCAGATGAACTAACTTAAACCCCTGTCCCACTGTACGAGTTCATTCCAAGAGCTCGCCCGAGTTTCCCCTGATTCGAACTCTGGAGATTTACGGTAATGGCCGCTCGTCGGTACTCGGGGTTCTCGTGGACATTTGTTGAAAAATCTTCACGAGTCTTCCCGAGCTTACCGCGTTTCCCGAGTACCTGCCGTTAGCGTTACCAGCCGCTAAGAGACGTCCCCCGAGCTCCGACGTACCCACTACGCATATTCTATGTGCTTCCACGAGTTTGATTTTTTTAATAGAAACTTACAAAATTCTTAAGGGGTTGGACAGGCTAGATGCAGGAAGATTGTTCCCGATGTTGGGGAGGTCCAGGACAAGGGGTCACAGCATAAGGATAAGGGGGAAATCTTTTAGGACCGAGATGAGAAGGACTTTTTTCACACAGAGAGTGGTGGGTCTCTGGAACTCTCTGTCACAGAGGGTAGTTGAGGCCAGTTCATTGGCTATATTTAAGAGGGAGTTAGATGTGGCCCTTGTGGCTAAGGGGATCAGAGGGTATGGAGAGAAGGCAGGTACGGGATACTGAGTTGGATGATCAGCCATGATCATATTGAATGGCGGTGCAGGCTCAAAGGGCTGAATGGCCTATACCTGCACCTAATTTCTATGTTTCTATGTTTCTAAAACTCGGGAGAGCTCTTGAATGAACTCGTACAGTGGGACAGGGGCTTTACGGCCTTTCGACCTTGGAGTTACCAAAGGCTAGCAAGAACCGAGCAGGATTCACATCGCCTTGTTTAAAGTAGGAGAGAGGATATGCGAGGCTTTTTATATATCTACATTATTCTAAAACCCTGTGCTTGTGTTTACAGCCAACTGACAGGGAATCTTAGTATTATTTATAGTTTTAGAGATACAGGTCGGAAACAGGCCCTTCGGCCAACCGAGTCCGCACCGACTGCCGATCCCCGCACACTAAAGGGCCCGTCCCACTTGCCGATTTTCTCGGCGACTGCCGGCATCATTGATGCATCCCGATGAAAATGCTTTCTGCGGCGCATTTGTAGAAGTTGCTGAGAGTTGTTGGGGACATGCCGAACTTCCTAAGCCTTCTCAGGCAGTAGAGGCGTGGGTGAGCTTTCTTGCCCATTGCTTCTGTATGGGTGGTCCTGGACAAGTTGTTGGCGACATTTACTGCGACGAATTGAGAAACCAAACCGTACTTCCCAAACCAAACCTCCCTATATTAAAGATTCACTAGTCTAGTTTAGTTTAGAGATACAGCGCGGAAACAAGCGGACTTCGGCTCGACACTGGGCGGCACGGTGGTAGAGTTGCTGCCTCACAGCGCCCGAGACCCAGGATCGATCCCGACTAAGGCTGCTGTCTGTACGGAGTTTGCGCGTTCTCCTCGTGCCCTGCGTGGGTTTTCTCCGAGATCTTCGGTTTCCTTCCACGCTCCAAAGACGTGCAGGTTTGTAGATTAATTGGCTTGTGTGGATTGGCCATTGCATGTGAACCAATCAGAGTAATGTACTACCACTAACTCCACCCTTTTGAACACTTCATATTAACACACACTTCCTATATTATGTAGTCGCACTAGAGTGGAACTAACGTGATTTGTACTGTGCCATTATGACTGATGATTAAAGCTGACTTAAACACCAGACAGTGTCCGCTTGGTAAATGTAAAAAAGTGTGTGTAGGATGGTGTTAGTGTGCGGGGATCACTGGCCGGCACGGACCCGGTGGGCCGAAGGGCCTGTTTCTGCGCTGTACCTTTTATGATGTTATGATTTTATTTTTATGATGATAAGAAACTGTTTGACTTTTAACTGCGCTTTTCTTTGCATGAATTCTATGATTCTCTCCCATATATCTTGTGGCTTAACCACATGGTCCCAGGCTCACCAGCCATCAATTCAGGCCATAGAGTGTCTCTACAACCGAGCCTTGATAGTCCCGGACAAAAAAAGAACAAGGTATCATCACTGTCAAATTCTAAGCAAATATAAGATCCTAAGTTTTGCTAACTTTATTTCCTTGCATTTAGTTAAATTGGTCTTCAGGTGCCTAAATGGCGCTGCTCCCCAGCTGCTGTGCAACACAAGAACTAGACCGCAAATAGGTGCCGGATCCACCACCCGACCAGCGTCAAAAGGCAGTATCCCCTTCTGCACAACATCTTTTGCTCAAACTGCCTTTCCAGTAAAAGGGACAAAATGATGGAACTCACTGCCAGACCACCTGAAATGTATCCCTACATATGTCACACAAAATTGTGGCTAATTCAACAACAAACTTGTTCTCGTATTTAGTTTTTACACCGTGCTCTCTCGTTTTTACGCCTTTTTCTCTTTTCCAATTTTTACCTCATTTCCATTTCCATTTTCCTATTTTCAATAACGTTAATCTGTACAATATCATTTTTAACCAAAAGCCCTACTAGGGACAAGTGTTGCGAATTAGCTTGGGCTAAAAACACTGTGAAACATACATTGGATGACTGTTTAAAGTGTAACTATGTTTTTGTATCTCTCCCTATTTAAATAAACCTTAACCAATCGATCAATCAAACTAAACTACACACGCTAGGGACAATTTTCACAATTTCTCTACCGAACCGAATTAACCGACCGTGCGTGGAAACCGGCGAAGGTGCAAGCGCCGTACAGACAGCGGCCGTCGCTGGGATCGAGCCCTGCTCCCTGGCTCTGTGAGGCAGCGGCAGCAACCGTACCCGTCGCGCCACTGGGCCTCGTCTCATCTGCTTTCCCTTCCTGCGGTATTCCTCGAAGATCGTCAACGTGGGCGCCGCCGGCCGCGGCGTCACGCGTTAATAGTTAATTAAAAATTGGTGTACAGCACGTTATTAAGAAAAATGATAGATGGCCCGGAGGGAGATCTAAAAAAAAAAGGAAAGCAACATCAAAGGGTTCAAACAGCTTGACTGTACAAGCTCTGCAATAATTAATGACATTCTCTCAACAGCCTCAATTGTTTCTTCCGCCTCGGGCCTTGCTCCTGGCATTATTCTCAACTCAATATAAATAAGAATATTATAACTGAGTAATTACAGACTGCAGTCCTCCAGAGTAAAATATTCTCAGGCTCCCGGTTACACGGCAGCGAGAAGCCACTTCGCCCCACGGCGGGGAGGCGACTTAAGATACGTTAGCGATACAGCGCGGGAACAGGCCCTTCGGACCCACCGATTCTGCGCCGACCAGCTTCCCCTCCCCCCCTCCCCGCCCGCACACTAGCGCTATCTCCCCCCCCCCCCCACACACACACACACACACACACACACACACACTAGGGACAATTTTAACGATTTAACCAAAGCCAATTAACCTATGGTTTAGCTTAGTTTCGAGATACGGCGTGAAAAACAGGCCCTTCGGCCCACCACGTCTGCGCCGACCAGCGTTCCCCGCCCCACACACTAGCCCTATCCCACACACACACACACACACACACACACACACACACACACACTGGGGACAATTTACGATTTTACCAAAGCCAATTAACGTATCGAGAAACAGCGCGGAAACAGGCCCTTCGGCCCCCCACCGAGTCCGCGCCGACCAGCGATCCCCGCACACTAACACTAGGTAGGGCTCTTAAAGACAGCGGAGTCAGGGGATATGGGGAGAAGGCAGGAACGGGGTACTGATTGGGGATGATCAGCCATGACCGCATTTGAATGGCGGTGCTGGCTCGAAGGGCCGAATGGCCTCCTCCTGCACCTATTGTCTATTGTATATATTGTCTATTGTCTATAGCATATAACAGTCCCGCCATCCCGGGAATTAACCTGGTAAACCTACGCTGCACTCCCTCAGTAGCAAGAATGTCCTTCCTCAAATTAGGGGACCAAAGCTGCACACAATACTCCAGGTGTGGTCTCACCAGGGCCTCTTTGCTCCTATTGTCTATTGTCTATCCCACACGCACTAGGGACATTTTACAATTTTACCAAAGCCAACGGTTTAGTTTAGTTTGGAGATACAGCGCGGAAACAGGCCCTCCGGCCCACTGAGTCCGTGCCGACCAGCGATCCCCGCACACTAACACTATCCTACACACACACACACACACACACTAGGGACATTTTACAATTTTTACCGAAGCCGATTAACCTACAAACCTGCAGGTCTTTGGAGTGTGGGAGGAAACCTGAGCTCCTGGAGAAAACCCACGCAGGTCACGGGGAGAACAATCCATTGTTCCTACCCCCACCCCCCCCCTACAATCAGTCTGAAGAAGGGCCCCGGCCCGCACTGCTCCAGAGTTGCTGCCTGACCCGCTGAGTTACTCCAGCACTTAGTGTCTTTTTTTTTGCAAACCAACGCCTGCAGTCTCCACTTGTCCGTCCATGCATCGCAGTTGGCGTCTCGTTTAAGTCGGGCAATACTGGTCTTTGACCAAGAAGGCTCTGTCGTAAGGTAGGCCCCAGCACAAATATAGTCTGCTTTAGTTCAGAGATACAGCGTGGAAACAGGCCCTTCGGCCCACCGAGTCCACGCCGGCCATCGGTCACCCGTTCACACCGGTTCTATGTTATCTCCACGGTCTCATCCACTCCCTACACACTTGGGCCAATTCACAGAGGCCGATTAACCTACAAACCTCGACCATCTTTGGGATGTGGCCTTCAAGGTAGAAGGTAGACAGAATTGCTGGAGAAACTCAGCGGGTGAGGCAGCATCTATGGAGCGAAGGAATAGGTGACGTTTCGGGTCGAGACCCTTCTTCAGAAAAAAAAGTGACGTTTTATTCTTTAGGTCTTTATTCTTTGGAGCGCAGAAGACCACTGGGGAGGCCACTGGGGAGACTTTAAACTAGAATGGTTGGGGCGAGGGATGCAAATAGCAAAAGCTAGTAGACAGAATGGGAGGCAGGAAGCAGAAAAGGGAAGCACTCGGACACAAGAGGAGAAAGAAAGAAAAGGAAATAAACAGAGAATAAGAGATGGGGGGGTTTCTTAAATGTGCATATTTTAATGCTAGGAGCATTGTCAGAAAGGTGGATGAGCTTAGAGTCTGGATAGACACCTGGAAGTATGATGTTGTGGCGATCAGTGAAACATGGTTGCAGGAGGGCTGTGATTGGAAACTAAATATTCCAGGATTTCGTTGCTTCAGGTGTGATAGAATTGGAGGGGCAAGAGGTGGAGGTGTTGCATTGCTAGTCAGGGAAGATATTACAGCAGTGCTTTGGCAGGATAGATTGGAGGGCTCATCTAGGGAGGCTATTTGGGTGGAACTTAGAAGTGGGAAAGGTGTAGCAACACTTATAGGGGTATATTATAGACCGCCAAATGGGGAACGAGAATTGGAAGAGCAAATATGTAAAGAGATAGCAGATATTAGTAGTAAGCACAAGGTAGTGATTGTGGGAGATTTCAACTTTCCACACATAGACTGGGAAACACATTCTGTAAATGGGCTGGATGGTTTGGAATTTGTAAAATGTGTGCAGGATAGTTTTTTGCAGCAATACATAGAGGTGCCTACTAGAGGAGGGGCAGTGCTGGACCTCCTGTTAGGAAATGAGACGGGACAGGTGGCGGAGGTATGCGTAGGGGAGCACTTCGGGTCCAGTGATCACAATACCATTAGTTTCAATATAATTATGGAGAAGGACAGAACTGGGCCTAGGGTTGAGATTTTTGATTGGAGAAAGGCTAACTTTAACGAGATGCGAGATGATTTAAAAGGAGTGAACTGGGACATTTTGTTTGATGGGAAAGATGTAGAGGAGAAATGGAGGACATTTAAAGGGGAAATTTTAAGAGTACAAAATCTTTATGTTCCTGTTCGGTTGAAAGGAACCAGTAAAAATTGGAAAGAGCCCTGGTTTTCAAGGGAAATTGGACATCTTGTTCGGAAAAAGAGGGAGATCTACAATAATTATAGGCAGCATGAAGTAAATGAGGTGCTTGAGGAGTATAAGGAATGTAAAAAGAATCTAAAGAAAGAAATTAGAAAAGCTAAAAGAAGATATGAGGTTGCTTTGGCAAGTAAGGTGAAAGTAAATCCAAAGGGTTTCTACAGCTATGTTAATAGCAAAAGGATAACAAGGGATAAAATTGGTCCATTGGAGAGACCGAGTGGACAGCTATCTGCAGAGCCAAAAGAGATGGGGGAGATATTGAACAATTTCTTTTCTTCGGTATTCACCAAGGAGAAGGATATTGAATTATGTGAGGTAAGGGAAACTAGTAGAGTAGCTATGGATACTATGAGTTTCAAAGTAAAAGAAGTACTGGCACTTTTGAAAAATATAAAAGTGGATAAGTCTCCAGGTCCTGACAGGATATTCCCTAGGACATTGAGGGAAGTTAGTGTAGAAATAGCCGGGGCTATGACAGAAATATTTCAAATGTCATTAGAAACTGGAATAGTCCCCGAGGATTGGCGTACTGCGCATGTTGTTCCATTGTTTAAAAAGGGTTCTAAAAGTAAACCTAGCAATTATAGACCGGTTAGTTTGACTTCAGTGGTGGGCAAATTAATGGAAAAGCTACTTAGAGATAATATATATAAGTATCTGGATAAAGAGGGTCTAATTAGGAACAGTCAACATGGATTTATGCCTGGAAGGTCATGTTTGACTAATCTTCTTGAATTTTTTGAAGAGGTTACTAGGGAAATTGACGAGGGTAAAGCAGTGGATGTTGTCTATATGGACTTCAGTAAGGCCTTTGACAAGGTTCCTCATGGAAGGTTGGTTAAGAAGGTTCAACTGTTGGGTATAAATGCAGGAATAGCTAGATGGATTCAACAGTGGCTGAATGGGAGAAGCCAGAGGGTAATGGTGGATGGCTGTTTGTCGGGTTGGAGGCAGGTGACTAGTGGGGTGCCTCAGGGATCTGTGTTGGGTCCTTTGTTGTTTGTCATGTACATCAATGATCTGGATGAAGGGGTGGTAAATTGGATTAGTAAGTATGCAGATGATACCAAGATAGGGGGTGTTGTGGATAATGAAGAGGATTTCCAAAGTCTACAGAGTGATTTAGGCCAGTTGGAAAAATGGGCTGAAAGATGGCAGATGGAGTTTAATGCAGATAAATGTGAGGTGCTACACCTTGGCAGGACAAATCAAAATAGGACGTACATGGTAAACGGTAGGGAATTGAAGAATACAGTTGAACAGAGGGATCTGGGAATAACCGTACATAGTTCCTTGAAGGTAGAATCTCATATAGATAGGGTGGTAAAGAAAGCTTTTGGTATGCTAGCCTTTATAAATCAGAGCATTGAGTATAGAAGCTGGGATGTAATGTTAAAATTGTACAAGGCGTTGGTGAGACCAAATCTGGAGTATGGTGTACAATTTTGGTCGCCCAATTATAGGAAGGATGTCAACAAAATAGAGAGGGTACAGAGGAGATTTACTAGAATGTTGCCTGGGTTTCAACAGCTAAGTTACAGAGATAGGTTGAATAAGTTATGTCTTTATTCTCTGGAGCGCAGAAGGTTAAGGGGTGACTTGATAGAGGTCTTTAAAATGATGAGAGGGATAGACAGAGTTAATGTGGACAAGCTTTTCCCTTTGGGAATAGGGAAGATTCAAACAAGAGGACATGACTTTAGAATTAAGGGACAGAGGTTTAGGGGTAACATGAGGGGGAACTTCTTTACTCAGAGAGTGGTAGCAGTGTGGAATGAGCTTCCAGTGGAAGTGGTGGCGGCAGGTTCGTTGGTATCATTTAAAAATAAATTGGATAGGCATATGGATGAGAAGGGTATGGAGGGTTATGGTATGAGTGCAGGCAGGTGGGACTAAGGGAAAAAAGTTGTTCGGCACGGACTTGAAGGGCCGAGATGGCCTGTTTCCGTGCTGTAATTGTTATATGGTTATATGATTAGAAGGTTAAGGGGGGACTTGATTGAGGTCTTTAAAATGATGAAAGGGATAGACAGAGTTGACGTGGATAAGCTTTTCCCATTGAGGGTAGGGAAGATTCAAACAAGAGGGCATGACATGAGAATTAAGGGACAGACGTTTAGGGGTAACATGAGGGGGAACTTCTTTACTCAGAGAGTGGTGGCTGTGTGGAATGAGCTTCCAGCAGAAGTGGTGGAGGCAGGATCGATTTTAACATTTAAAAGTAAAGTGGATAGGTATATGGACGGGAAGGGAATGGAGGGGTATGGTCTGAGTGCAGGTAGATGGGACTAGGGGAAAATAAATGGTCGGCATGGACTGGAAGGGCCGAGAAGGCCTGTTTCCGTGCTGTAATTGTTATATGGTTATATGGTTTTGGGTCGAGATCCTTCTTCAGAAGGAATAGGTGATGTTTCGGACTGAGAAGCTGCCTCACCCGCTGAGTTTCTCCAGCATTTTTGTCTACCTTCGATTTTTCCAGCATCTGAAGTCCTTTCTTAAACATTCAGTTAGAGGGCGGTGAATCTGTGGAACCCATTGCCACAGAAGGCTGGGGAGGACAAGTCAATAGACATTTTTAAGGCATAGATTGCTGGATTCTTGATTAATATGGGTGTCGGGGGTGAAGGGGAGAAGGCAGGAGAATGTGGATAAGAGGGAAAGATAGATCAGGCATGATTGAATGGCGGAGTAGACTTGATGGGCCGAATGGACTAATTCTGCCTCTAGAACTTATGAACCTATGAAACCAGAGGAGCTGGAAGTAACCCATGTGGTCACGGGGATAACGTGCAAACTCCGTACAGACAGCACCCGTGGTCAGGATCCAACCAGGCGCTGTGAGGCAGCAACTCTACCTCTGCGCCACCGTGCGGCCCTGCATTCACCGCAATGGCCAATTTTCAGTGATTCTGTTAATTAAGCCTGGGGTGAAGGAAAGAGCGTTCACGACACGGACCCTGTCTCCACCAGTCGTTCCTCCAGCACGCTCAAGATGCACAAGACAGACGCCATTGTGTGCAGATGCCGAGACGTGTGTCCAGCTCTGGCTGAACTAACTAAATTAAACAAACTAGTTTAAACTAATTAAATTAAACTCAACTAATTAAACAAAACAAAACTAAACTAATTAAACAAAACTAAACTAAACTTATTAAACTAAACTAAACTAGGCTAAACTAGGCTAAACTAGGCTGAACTAAACAAAACTAGGCTAAACTAGGCTAAGCTAAACTAAACTAGGCTAAACTAAGCTAGGCTAAACTAAACTAGGCTAAACTAAACTAGGCTAAACTAGGCTAAACTAAACTAGGCTAAACTAGGTTGAACTAAACTAAACTAGGCTAAACTAAAATAAACTAGGCTAAACTAAACTAAACTAGGCTAAATTAAACTAGGCTAAACAAAACTAGGCTAAACTAAGCTAAACTAGGCTAAACTAGGCTAAACTAAGCTAAAATAGGCTAAACTAGGCTAAGCTAAACTGAACTAGGCTAAACTAAACTAAACTAGGCTAAACTAGGCTAAAGTAGGGTAAACTAGGCTAAACTAAACTAAACTAAGCTAAACTAAACTAGGCTAAACTAAACTAAACTAAGCTAAACTAGGCTAAACTAAACTGAACTAGGCTAAACTAAACTAAACTAGGCTAAACTAGGCTAAAGTAGGGTAAACTAGGCTAAACTAAACTAAACTAAGCTAAACTAAACTAGGCTAAACTAAACTAAACTAAACTAAACTAGGCTAAACTAAACTAAACTAGGCTAAACTAGGCTAAACTAAACTAAACTAGGCTAAACTAGGCTAAACTAAACTAAACTAGGCTAAAGTAAACTAGGCTAAACTAAACTAAACTAGGCTAAACTAGGCTAAAGTAAACTAGGCTAAACTAAACTAAACTAAGCGAAGCTGACCCAGTGGACTCTGCTTCTCCTGTCTATGCCACAGGTTGACCTTGTCGCTCTCCACTACTCATTCTGCTTTCTACTTCAATATCTGCGAGAGCAACGGTGGATTGGGCTCATTCATTCTGGGCTGTAGTTTGACCTGGATCTTTCAGCGATTTGTATTTCGATCCCCATCAGCAGCGAGACACACTCTGGGCGATCAATACCGCGGCTACATTCTGCAATGGTCCGCTCGGCGGTTTTGCTGGCCGGCTCTCTCCCTGAGGGAGAGGCTTCCAGAGCCATTCATCATCCGACACCAGGTAATGGTCCCGTCAGCAAGGCCTGGAGAGCCTGCCCCAGCGCTGGGCTGCTTGCTGTCGGCTCAAGAGTATTTCCACCACTTCCTCCTACGACCGTGCCCTTGCAAAAGGCCTGTCACGGCGCGGCAGACATCTGCAGCAATAATCACTGCTCCTTAGATGGAGACAAAAATGCTGGAGTCACATTTCCGGTCGACCCGAAACGTCACCCATTCCTCTCCCTCCGGAGATGCTGCCTGACCCGATGAGTGACTCCAGCATTTTTGTGTCTGCGTTCGGTTTAAACCAGCGTCTGCAGTCCATTCGGCCCATCAACTCTACTCAGCCATTCAATCGTGGCTGATCTATCTCTCCCTCCCAACCCCATTCTCCTGCCTTCTCCCCATAACCCTTGATACCCGTACTTATGAAGAATCGACCTATCTCTGCCTTAAAAACAGCCATTGACTTGGCCTCCACAGCCAATTCCACAGATTCACCACCCTCTGGCTTAAAGAAATTCCTCCTCGTCTCCTTCCTAAAAGGACATCCTTTAATACTGAGGCTTTGACCTCTGGTCCTAGACTCTCCCACTAGTGGAAATGGCCTTGCCACATCCACTCTATCCCAGCCTTTCACTATTCGGGAAGTTTCAATGAGGTTCCCCTCCCCTTCCCCCCCTCATCCTTCTAAACTTCAATCTCCCTCCTAACTCCATTGTCCAGCCTTCTCCCCATAACACCCCGACACCTGTAGACAATAGACAATAGACAATAGGTGCAGGAGTAGGCCATTCGGCCCTTTGAGCCAGCACCGCCATTCAATGTGATCATGGATGATCACCCCCAATCAGTACCCCGTTCCTGCCTTCTCCCCATATCCCCTGACTCCGCTATCTTTAAGAGCCCTATCTAGCTCTCTCTTGAAAGCATCCAGAGAACTGGCCTCCATTGTCCTCTGAGGCAGAGAATTCCACAGACTCACCACTCTCTGTGAGAAAAAGTGTTTCCTCGTCTCCGTTGTAAATGGCTTACCCCTTATTCGTAAACTGTGGCCCCTGGTTCTGTATTAATCATGGATCGGACAGGTTGTGGTAGGATATGGGCCAAACGCGGGTAGGTGGCACTAGTGTCGCTGGGGCAGTGTTGGCTGATGTCGGCAAAGTTGGGCCTGTATCCAAGCCGTGTCACTCTATGACTGCATGCCTCTACCACGGGGCTAATGTACTGCCCCTCCCCCCCCCTCCCCCCCACCCTTCCCCAAAGCTGCCATTTACCCCAAAAGCCACTTTCCCGTGATAACCCCATATCGTTTACGATTCAATTAATCCCAGCGCGCTTCAGTGTGGAGAAGAGCTGGATAGGAGATGACGGATTTCCACGCGAGAGGCCAGGCACCCCAGCCAATTGGGAATTGAAAATCTGCGACTGAGTCGTAATTCAGAGCGATATTGAAAGGCAAAATACGTGGACATAAAATGGCAGATAGCTTCGGTAAACTGCTTATTCAAAAAAGCATAACACATTAATAACGTGCCATTTATTTACAGTTTCTACAATTAACTAGCAGTTTTTGCTCGCCTGCTCCAAAATATCCAGAAATTAATGAGGCAGTGAATAAAGCAATAAAGATTAGAGAACATAATAAACTTGGTCCTAAAAAAAAATTATTTTGCTCTATTTACAGAGAGCGTGTGTGTGTGTGTGTGTGTTTGTACGTGCAGAGCTCCTCAGTATTGGAGGGCACTTGGAGTTCACTTCACAGTTAGATGGCACTTAACTAACCCGATCGTCAATTGGCCATTGCAGAGCACACAGGGCGGCACGGTGGAGCAGCGGTCGAGTTGCTGCCTCGCGGCGCCAGAGGCCCCGGCTTCGATCCTGACTACCCCACTGTGCCATCGGGAAGGAGCTGCAGGAGCATGAAAACTGTAGCGTCCAGGCTCAGGAACAGCTTCTTAGAAACATAGAAACATAGAAAAATAGGTGCAGGAGTAGGCCATTCGGCCCTTCGAGCCTGCACCGCCATTCAATGTGATCATGGCTGATCATCCAACTCAGTATCCCGTACCTGCCTTCTCTCCATACCCCCTGATCCCTTTAGCCACAAGTGCCACATCTAACGCCCTCTTAAATATAGCCAATGAACTGGCCTCAACTGCCTTCTGTGGCAGAGAATTCCAGAGACTCACCACTCTCTGTGTAAAGAATGTTTTCCTCATCTCGGTCCTAAAGGAATTCCCCCTTATCCTTAGACTGTGACCCCTTGTTCTGGACTCCCCCAACATCGGGAACAATCGTCCAGCATCTAGCTTGTCCAACCCCATAAGAATTTTGTAAGTTTCTATAAGATCCCCCCTCAATCTTCTAAATTCCAGCGAGTACAAGCCGAGTCTATCCAATCTTTCCTCATATGAAAGTCCTGACATCCCAGGAATCAGTCTGGTGAATCTTCTCTGTACCCCCTCTATGGCAAGGATGCCTTTCCGCAGATTTGGAGACCAAAACTGTACGCAATACTCCAGGTGTGGCCTCACCAAAACCCTGTACAACTGCAGTAGAACCTCCCTGCTCCTATACTCAAATCCTTTCGCTATGAATGCTGACATACCATTTGCTTTCTTCACTGCCTGCTGCACCTGCATGCCTACTTTCAATGACTGGTGTACCATGACACCCAGGTCTCGTTGCATCTCCCCTTTTCCTAATCTGCCACCATTCAGATAATAGTCTACCCTCATGTTTTTGCCACCAAAGTGGATAACCTCACATTTATCCACATTATACTGCACATCTTCTCCACAGCCAGCGGGCTATTAAACACTGCAACCTCCAAATAACCTCTGAACTACAATAGGCTTTTATTGTTATTATTATTGCACTAGTATTGTTCGTTTTTTGTGCGTACATACGTGTGGGTGCGTGTGTATGTGTATATGTATCTATATACTAATAAAAGTCTCGTCCCGTTTCTATCTATATATGTGTGTATGATTGTGACCGTATCTACTCCAAAACGGTACACGGTAGTGCTAACATTTTGCACAACGTTACTCAGCTTTTTCCCGTCGTCGCCCTTGCCAAGTTTCCTTCAGATTTGATGTTATATTTCACGAGTTATTGATATTTACGGGCTTAAAAAAAGCCAACTTTAAAAATAGATTTTCACTGTTAAATCCTTGCTGCCCCTTGCTTCCAACAAACTTCCATGCAAAGTTGCAATCCAGTAAACACTCCGTGCCTCCAGCGAGTTTTCGCCTCGAATGGAATCTCACAGTCCTCCAACTGACATTTGCAACAATGTTGCCGTCATAGGACACTGAGTCCTGCTCCTGGCAGCACAGGAGGGGAAGGGCTAGGGGAAGTGGAGGTGGAATTGGAAGCGCTGGGGGAGGCAGGGGAGTGGTGGAATCTTACGGTGGGGAACGGGTTGCGTTGGGGGAACCAGGCCTCCCGTGGGGGCTATGGGGGAGTGGTGGAATCTTACATTGGGGAACGGGTTGCATTGGGGGACCAGGCCTCCCGTCTGACACAGACCCAACAGGTCCCACTTGATCTAGTATATATATATATATATATTTATATATATATGTAAATGAATATATATGTGTACTTGTGAGTATGTGTATATATATACACTGAAATTTTGTTTTCTCTCTCGTTTATCATATTATTTACAGTGTACCATGTTTACATATTCTGTTGGGCTGCAGCAAGCAAGAATTTAATTGTTCTGTCTGGGACGCATGCCAATAAAACACTTCACTCTTGATTCATGTCCGTGCGGAGCTTGTACGTTCTCCCCGTGACCCGCGTGGGTTTCCTCCGGGATCTCCGGTTTCCTCCCACACTCTCCAAAGACGTGCGGGTTTGTAGGTTACTTGGCTTCTGTGAATTGGCGCCCGTGTGTAGGATGGAGTTAGCGTACAGGGTGGTCGCTGGTCGGCGTGGACTCGGTGGGCTCACGTTAACCTGCAATGTTAGCCCTCATGCACACGCACACGCACACGCACGCCCACACGCACGGGGGCACGCACAGGCAGAAAGACACACACAAGCACACATACACTGGCACGCACACTAGCACGCACAAACACACACGTGCACACGTGCACGCACCCACCCACATACACACACACACATAAACACGCAAGCACATACACACACACACACACACGCACGCAAGCAAGCACACACATACACGCACACACTCGCACGCACACACACGCACGCACACACACGCACGCTTGCACCCACCCACACACGCACAAACACGCACGCACACACATACACACACACGCGCACGCACACACACACACACGCATGCACACGCACACGCACGCACACACACGCACACGCACGCACACGCACCCACACACACACACACACACGCGCACACACAGACACACCCACCCACACACACACACACACATGCACACACACACGCATGCACCCACACACACAAACATACACACACGCGCGCATACGCACAGGCAGAAAGACACACACAAGTACATACACGCGCATGCACACTAGCACACACAAACACACACACACATGCACCCACACACACACACACACACTCAAACACACCCACAAACACACACACAAACACACACACGCACCCACACACACATGCACCCACACACACAAACACACACACACGCACCCACACACACAAACACACACGCACATGTGCACACACACCGGCGCAGACACACACACACACACTTATATATTCAGACACAAACACACAAACAGTATTTCTGGTCACTAAACCCAATATATCATCAGGCATTGAGTGACTTTGCAGAGAGAGAGAGAGGGAATGAGGAAAAGAGGGAGGGAGAGAGAGAGGGAGAGAGGAAGGAGAGGAGAGAGAGGGGGAGAGAGGGAGATGGAGAGAAAGAGTGAGAGGGAAAGAGAGAGAGAGAGCGAGAGAGAGAGAGATGGGAGAGAGAGAGGGAGAGAGGGAGAGAGGGGGAGAGAGAGGGGGAGAGAGAGAGAGAGAGATAGAAAAACACATTTGGAAATGGACTCCTGCCTGGATTATTGACAAGAGAGGCGTGATGAATTGGACGCGCTGAAGTGATAAAATGAACATTAGAAATAAATCTAGCGGAAAAATCTATTTGTGCTCGCTCTGGCAAGAGAAAGGCAATCAGCTGGTGGGATATCTCCCCATCATTTAGAATCAGGCTGGGGATCGACACAAAAAGCCGGAGTAACTCAGCGGGACGGGCAGCGTCTCTGGAGAGAAGGAATGGGTGACGTTTCTGTCAGTCTGAAGAAGGGCCTCGACCCGAAACGCCACCCGTTCCTTCTCTCCAGAGACGCTGCCTGTCCCGCTGAGTTACTCCAGCATTTTGTGCGGTTCCTTCCTACGCAAGTCCACTCCGCCATTCAATCGCGGCTGATCTATCTCTCCCTCCTAACCCCATTCCCCTGCCTTCTCCCCATAACCCCAAACACCCGCACTAATCAAGAATCTGTCTATCGCTGCCTTAAAAAAAATCTCTGCCTTAAATACAATTCCTCCATGCCCCCTTCTTTAGCAGCTCACCCCAACCGCCATCTTAAATTCTCCTTATTCTCGGCCGTGTAGTTTAGTTTCATTTAATTTAGAGATGCAGCGCGGAAACAGGCCCTTCGGCCCACCGGGCCCGTGCCGACCAGCGATCCACCCCGTACACCAGCACTATCCTGCACACACTAGGGACAATTTACAATTTTTACCACAGCCAATTCAACCCACAAACCTGCACGTCTTGTGGGAGAGTGTGGGAGGAATCTGGAGCTGTCAGCAGAAGCCCCTCGGCAGTTTTGTCCTTAGAAAACCCACGCAGGTCACGGGGAGACGGTACTAGCTCCGTACGGATAAGCACCCGTAGTCGGGGTCGGACCGGGCGCCGTGAGGCAGCGACTCTAGCGCTGTGCCGCCCATTAACGTCCACCGTGGACCTCCCCTTCAAGATTCAAGTGAGTTTATTGTCATTGTGTCCCTGATAGGACAATGAAATTCTTGCTTTGCTTCAGCACAACAGAATATAGTAGGCATAGACTACAAAACAGATCAGTGTGTCCATATACCATTATATACGTAAATACACACATGAATAAATAAACTGATAAAGTGCAAATAAACAGATAAAGGGGTATTAATGTTCAGAGTTTTGTCCGAGCCAAGTTTAATAGCCCGATGGCTGTGGGGAAGTAGCTATTCCTGAACCTGGTCGTTGCAGTCTTCAGGCTCCTGTACCTTCTACCTGAAGGTAGCAGGGAGATGAGTGTGTGGCCAGGATGGTGTGGGTCCTTGATGATGCTGCCAGCCTTTTTGAGGCAGCGACTGCGATAGATCCCCTCGACGGTAGGGAGGTCAGAGGCGATGATGGACTGGGCAGTGTTTACCACTTTTTTTCCCCTTCCGATCCCGACCCTTCTCCGAATCGCCACTTAGGTTGATGAACAAGCTCGATATCGCGAACCCTTCCTTCAGCCACCGAAATGTCGGGATGACAAATGTGAGTTATTATAACGTAGGTAATGAAGCGAGGTTTAAAGCCGCCTGCTGGTGCGAGTCACGGGCAAGGCAACATCCTTGGTGAGGGCACTTTACAACTTCGCCAGTGCCCTTTACATGGTGATGCTTGGCATACCTTGCGGGTGCAAAACAAGGTACATCACTGGGACATGTGGCAATGAAGCATCATCCATCCATCCATCCATCCATCCATCCATCCATCCATCCATTATTAAGGGTTTGGACAAGCATGGATAGAGTGGATGTGGAGAGAATGCTTCCACTACCAGGAGAGTCCAGGATCGGAGGTCACAGCCTTAGAATAAAAGGACGTTCCTTTAGGAAGGAGACGTGGAGGAATTTCTTTGGTCAGAGGGTGGTGAATCTGTGGAATTCATTGCCGCAGACCGCAATGGGTATGTTTAAGGTGGAGATTGACAGATTCTTGATTAGTACGGGGGGTGTCAGGGGTTATGGGCGGAAGGCAGGAGAATGGGGTTGAGAGGGAAAGATAGATCAGCCATGAATGAATGGTGGAGCGGACTTGATGGGCCGAATGGCCTAATTCTACTCTTAGAATCTATGACTATGAACTTATGAACTGTTGGGTAATGCTGGGCTCAGGTGGGGAATGTAAACATTGGGGTTCGTTGATTATTCTGCACTGAATGGAGAGGCAGTGCTTATTAAACTCATCTCACCTCCTTATTGCTATTCTTGCTGTTGAGGGATCGCAGCGTAGGTTCACAAGGTTAATTACAGGGATGGCGGGACTGTCATATGCTGAGAGAATGGAGTGGCTGGGCTTGTACACTGTGGAGTTTAGAAGGATGAGAGGATATCTTGTTGAAACATATTAGATTATTAAGGGTTTGGACATGCTAGAGGCAGGAAACGAGTTCCCGATGTTGGGGGAGTCCAGAACCACGGGCCACAGTTTAAGAATAAGGGGTAAGCCATTTAGAACGGAGACGAGGAAACACTTTTTCACACAGAGAGTGGTGAGTCTGTGGAATTCTCTGCCTCAGAAGACGGTGGAGGCCGGTTCTCTGGATATTTCCAAGAGAGAGCTAGATAGGGCTCTTAAAGATAGTGGTCAGGGGATATGGGGAGAAGGCAGGAACGGGGTACTGATTGTGGATGATCAGCCATGATCACATTGAATGGCAGCGCAGGCTCGAAGGGCCGACTTGGAGCTGTGGCCCCACTTGGAGCTGTGGCCCGCGGTGTTCTGGCGCTTTGGCGGCGGTGGCTCGCGCGGCTTCCGAGGCCCGGCCGCGGGGCCCAGTGGACGACATCGTCGGGAGCTCGCAGGTCACAGGTTGGTGACCTGTTTTCCGGAGCTCCCGCGGCAACAGCTGCGTCCGCTGGACTGGAGGGCGGCAGCTTTGACCGCCCCGGGCCGCGGAGTTTGAACCGGCCCGTTCACGGAGCGCGGTTCAGCCGCGGGTCTTGTTTACCATTACCCGGCGGGGTCACAACATCTGAGGCCTCAGTGCAGAGGGAGAACAAGGAGGGAAGAGACAAAGACTAAGACTTTTGCCTTCCATCACAGTGAGGAGGTGCCTGGTGAACTCACTGTGGTGGATGTTAAATTTGTGTTTATTGTGTGGTTTTGTTACTTTTAATACATGTATGACTGCAGGCACGAAATTTCGTGCAGACTGAAAGATCTGGATGACAATAAAGGTAACTCTGAATCTTGGGGCAATTTTGAGGATGTGGGAGGAAACCGGAGCACCCGGAGAAAACCCACACGGTTCGGAGGGAGGACGTGCAAACTCCACGCACAGACAGCACCCGAGGTCAGGATCGAACCGATGTCTCTCGTCACTGTGAGGCAGAGTCTCTACCGCTGTGCCACCGTGCCGGCAGGCAGGTAGATAAGAGTTGGTCTTGGCGCCATGTGCCAGCACCGACCTCGTGGGCCGAAGGGCCTGTTCCCGTGTTGTACCTGGTGTGCGTTCTACGTCCCAGGCTACTGAAAGCACTCATGGAGCAACGGAACTGTGGTGTTTCTAACGTGCAAACTCCAGTTTCGTTGAGAGGCACAGCGCGGAAATCAGGCCGTTACGCGACGACCAGCGGTCCCCGTACGACGACACTATCCTGCCCGTGCAAGGGAACAATTTACAATGACACCAAGTCGATGAATCCCCCAAACCTGTAGAGGGTGGGAGGAAACCGGAGCACCCGGAGAAAACCCACGCAGTCACAGGGAGAACGTACAAACTCCGTACGGACGGCACCCGAGGCCAGGATCGAACCGGGGACTCTGTGCGCTGTGAGGTTGCTCCAACATCTCCCCCTTAGCATCAAGTGGCAGATACGTTTGGACACGCTCGAGGCGGCAAATATGTTCCCGATGTTGGGGGGTCCAGAACCAGGGGCCACAGTTTAAGAATAAGGGGTAAGCCATTTAGAACGGAGACGAGGAAACACTTTTTCTCACAGAGTGGTGAGTCCGTGGAATTCTCTGCCTCAGAGGGCGGTGGAGGCCGGTTCTCTGGATGCTTTCAAGAGAGAGCTAGATAGGGCTCTTAAAGATAGCGGAGTCAGGGGATAAGGGGAGAAGGCAGGAACGGGGTACTGATTGGGGATGATCAGCCATGATCACATTGAATGGCGGTGCTGGCTCGAAGGGCCGAATCCTGCATCTGTTGTCTATTGTACATTCGTAACGGTCACTGTGTGTCATGTTGATACTTGTGGGCGGAGCACCAAGGCAAATTCCTTGTATGTGGATACTTGGCCAATAAACTTACTTGTCTACTGTCTAAGAAGGGTATTTTTAACCTGGTGCAGACTTGATTCTATCTGTGGGAACTGGCACAGTATTGGACAGTGCGAGCTGCAATGTCGACCATCAAGCGGCCCTTTTAATTCAGTGACAGCTCTACCATCGGGGGGTGGGTCTTCTTTTCTCCCTCTATCTCTGTCCTTCTCCCACCTCCCTGCGTTCACAGATTTATCAGCACAGCACGGGCCCTTCCAGCCTGACACTAACGTATCTCTTCATTAAAACAACGCACAGCGAGCGGGCTCCTCCACCGAGCAACGCTGCAGCGGCTAAGAACACGGCCACATTCTGCTCCACACACGCATAAGAACAGTGGCCTGTCTCGGCAGAAGCCCCCTCGGCCGTTTTCTTTCTCTCTCGGCTAATGAGGCAAACGCAGAGCCTCGGGGATTAACCAGTTCCCTCCCATTTAGAAAAATCAACGGGAAAGAAGGCGGTTGGTCAGGGTTCGATCCCGACCACGGGCGCTGTCTGTCCGGAGTTTGTACCCCACTCCCTACGTGACCTGCGTGGGTTTTCTCCGAGATCTCCGGTTTCCTCCCACACTCCAAAGACGCTCACGTTTGTAGGTTCATTGGCTTCGGTACGAATTGTAAATTTCCCCTAGTGTGTGTAGGATGGTGTTTCAGTGAGCGGGGATCGCTGGTCGGTGCGGGCAAGTTGGGCCGGAGGGTCTGTTTCAAGAGAGAGCTTGACAGGGCTCTCAAAGATAGCGGAGTCAGGGGATATGGGGAGAAGGCAGGAACGGGGTACTGATTGGGGATGATCAGCCGAAACGCCAGAACAGGGGACACGACAAGAAAAGGTCGTATCCCCCCGAAGGAGGAGACTAAACCATGTTTCTCCCACCTCCCCCCCCCCCCCCCCCCCACACACACACACACTTACACAATCTAATAAACTAAACTAAACTAAAACAGACATAAACAAAACAACAGCAAAAAGAAAAAACAGACGGACTGCAGGTGAGCCGCAGCTGCCGGGCAGCGCCGCCACTTCCGGACGCCACAGCGGTAGCGAGTAGGGAGTGGGTGAGAACGTGGGATAACATCGAACTTGTCACCTTGTCGTGGTGGAGAAGCTTGTGTGGGCCTGAGAACCTGAGAGCGATGCCGTCTGGAGCGATGCTCCTGGTAGGGCCACCCACGGCGGTAAGGTCGAGGGGGAGGTCCCTGACAAAGAGCCAATCCAACCAAGACCTCAACGGTGGAACAGGCAGAGGAGGACGATGGCTGACCTTAGTGGAGGGTCACAACGGCTGGGAAGGTGGATGAAGGCTGCGGCAGAAAAGGGTCCCCGGTCGTCTTGGACTCCGTGCCACTGGATCCTGACCCAGATCTGTCAAGGACCGTGGGGTGGCTGTCTGTGCACCAGTCTCCCCACGTTAAACAAAGTCACGCACTGGCGTCCTCTAACCCTGGAGATACCCATGGTCAGCCGTGACCGAAGGGGGCCTTAGAAGTATGAATGGGTGATCGATGACCGAGTCCAGCCACGTCGACCATCGATCACCGTTCACCCTAGTTCTATGTTACCCCACCTTCTCATCCACTCCCTACACAAGACCAGCAAACCCCACGTCTTTGAAATGTGGGAGGAAACCAGAGCCACGACAGGAAAGACATAGAAACGTTGAAAGCATAGACAATAGGTACAGGAGTAGGCCATTCAGCCCTTCGAGCCAGTATACAATAGACAATAGGTGCAGGAGTAGGCCATTCGTCCCTTCGAGCCCTTCGATCATGGCTGATCACACCAAATCAGTACCCCGTTCCTGCTTTCTCCCCGTATCCCTTGATTCCGTTACCCCTAAGAGCTCTATCAAACTCTCTCTTGAAAACATCCAGTGAATTGGCCCCCACTGCCTTCTGTGGCGGAGAACTCCACAGACTCACAAGATTCAAGATTCAAGAGAGTTTATTGTCATGTGTCCCAGATAGGACAATGACATTCTTGCTTTGCTTCAGCACAACAGAATATAGACGGCATTGACTACAGAACAGATCAGTGTGTCCATATACCATTGTATAAATATATACACACATGAATAAATAAACTGATAAAGTGCTCTCTGGGTGAAATCTCAGTCTGAAATGGCCGACCCCTTATTCTTAAACTGTGTGACTCCTGGTTCTGGACTCCCCCAACATGGGGATCATTTTTCCTGCATCTTGCCCGTCCCATTCCTTAAGAATCTTATACGTTTCTAGAAGATCCCCTCTCATCCTTCGAAATTCCAGTGAATGCAAGCTCAGGCGACCCATTCTCTCAGCATATGACAGTCCCGCCATCCCGGGAATTAACCCGGTGAACCGACGCTGCGCTCCCTCAACAGCAAGAATGTCCTTCCGCAAACTAGGAGACCAAAAGTGCACACAATACTCCAGGTACGGTCTCACCAGGGACAACTGCAGTGAGGACCTCCTTGCTCCAAAACTCTAATCATTGTGGTATACTCAAAGACACAAGAACACGCAAACTCCACACTCACATGCAGCAGCCGAGGTCAGGATCGAACCCCCGGTCTCTGACGTTGCAAAGGAGAATTTATCCCTCACTTCAGGTAGCCCCGGCATTCCCCCCTCTCTCCTTCCCTCCCCCACCCAAGTCGCACCAGCTTCTCGTTTACACCCAACAAACAGCTAGCAACGGCCTGTTTCCTTTATCATCGTTACTTTTTTGCCATATCTTTCATTCATTTCTTCTATATCTCTCCACATCCTTTTATCCGGGTGGAAACATCCTCTCCACATCCACTCTGTCTGAGCCTTTCACTGTTCAGTACGTTTCAATGAGGTCCACCCCCCCCCCTCTCATTCCTCTAAACTCCAGCGAGTTGAGGCCTAGTGCCGACATACGCAAAACGCAAGCCTTTCCCCTGTACCTCTGCACACATGACAATGAACTAGACTCAACCCAACAAAATATCGAATGGAAAGATTCCCCGATGACGTGATTATGAATTTTGTTAGCGATTTAATATGATATCGCTTTAAATCCCTCCCTTTCAGCTTGTGGGGATTTGCGTGTGATTTATTTAAATGTTATACCCGTATAATCCATTGCTTCCCGATTTGAAAAATTCCATCAACCTTCAGCGTTTGGCTGAGTGTCGCCAGTCAGCCTAAGATTCGCTGTGGATGGAACTGCAGATGGCTGGTTTAAATCGAAGATAACTTCTGCAGCTCTACGGGCTAGTTTCTAGAGCTCTCGGGGCTAGTGGAATCAACATAGAAACATCGAAACATAGAAATTAGGTGCAGGAGTAGGCCATTCGGCCCTTCGAGCCTGCACCGCCATTCAATATGATCATGGCTGATCATCCAACTCAGTATCCTGTACCTGCCTTCTCTCCATACCCTCTGATCCCTTTAGCCACAAGGGCCACATCTAACTCCCTCTTAAATATAGCCAATGAACTGGCCTCAACTACCTTCTGTGGCAGAGAATTCCAGAGATTCCAGAGATCAAGGGATATGGGGAGAAGGCAGGCACGGGTTATTGATTGGGGACGATCAGCCATGATCCCAATGAATGGCGGTGCTGGCTTGAAGGGCCGAATGGCCTCCTCCTGCACCTATTGTCTATGTTTCTATAGATGCATAATGCTGGAATAACTCAGTGGGACAGGCGGTATTTTTGGGGAGAAGGAACGGGTGACGTTTCGGGTCGAAACCCTTGAGGGCCCGAAACGCCACCCATTCCTTCTCTCCCGAGATGCTGCCCGAGCTACTCCAGTCTCTTTGTGTCTATCTTCATGTCCTACTGCTGACTGGTCTGATAGGTATATGGACGGGAAAGGATTGGAGGGGTTATGGTCTGAGTGCAAGTAGATGGGACTAGGGGAAAATAAATGGTCGGCATGGACTGGAAGGGCCAAGATGGCCTGTTTCCGTGCTGTAATTGTTATATGGTTATATGGTCAGCATGCAACTAAGATTCTCGAAACCACCGATGCATGCTTGCTGGGTCACTTAAAAACCAACGGCGTAGCTGGGGACGGGATAAAGTCCTTGGATTTTCTTCTGTGGAAGGGATTAGAGGAAGTTGAGCTCTCGGTGATCGCTGCCACTGATACCAGCTTTCCAATCAACTGGATATTAAACTCCTCCCGCAGCCAGGGTGGGATTTGAACCTGTGTCGCTAATCCCGGTTTACGGATCATTCACCGAGTGATTTAGCCGTTATCTTGCGCGCCGCATGCTGGCGATGTGGTTACAATCCCGGCACGCCGTGACGCCACATCCCGCGTTTCGGTTCAGTTACCGAGGTACAGAGGAAAGCTTTTGTTGCGCGCTAACCAGCCAGCGGAAAGACAACACGTGATCACCATCGAGCCACTGACAGTGTACAGATGCACGATAAGGGAATAACGTTCAGTGCAAGGTAAAGCCAGTAAAGTCAATAGACAATAGACAATAGGTGCAGGAGGAGGCCATTCGGCCCTTCGAGCAAGCACCGCCATTCAATGAGATCATGGCTGATCATCCCCAATCAGTACCCCGTTCCTGCCTTCTCCCCATCTCCCCTGACTCCGCTATCTTTAAGAGCCCTATCTAGCTCTTGCTTGAAAGTATCCAGAGAACCGGCCTCCACCGCCCTCTGAGGCAGAGAATTTCACACTCACAACTCTCTGTGAGAAAAAGTGTTTCCTCGTTTCCGTTCTGAATGGCTTACTGCTTATTCTCCAACATCGGGAACATGTTTCCTGCCTCTAGCGTGTCCAAGCCCTTCACAATCTTATATGTTTCAATGAGACGCCCTCTCATCCTTCTAAACTCCAGAGTGTACAAGCCCAGCCGCTCCATTCTCTCAGCATATGACAGTCCCGTCATCCCGGGAATGGCTGACCATCCCCAATCAGTACCTGCCCCATATCCCCTGACTCCGCTATCTCGAAGAGCCCTATCTAGCTCTCTCTTGAAAGCATCCCGAGAACCGGCCTTCACCGCCCTCTGAGGCAGAGAATTCCACAGACTCACCACTCTCTGTGTGAAAAAGTGCTTCCTCGTCTCCGTTCTAAATGGCTTACCCCTGATTCTTAAACAGTGGCCCCTGGTTCTGGGCTCCCCCAACATCGAGAACATGTTTTCTGCCTCTAGCGTGTCCAAGCCCTTCACAATCTTATATGTTTCAATGAGAACCGCTCTCATCCTTCTGAACTCCAGAGTGTGCAAGCCCAGCCGCTCCATTCTCTCAGCATATGACAGTCCCGCCATTCCCGGGAATTAACCTTGTAAACCTACGCTGCACTCCCTCAATAGCAAGAATAAAGTCCGACCAAGGATAGTCCGAGGGTCTCTAGAGAGGTAGATAGTAGTTCAGCGCTGCTCTCTGGTTGTGGCCGGTGGGCCGAAGGGCCTGTTTCCACACTGTATCACTAAACTAAACTGAGATACAGTGTGGAAACAGGAGGATGAGGGGTGATCTTATAGAGGTGTACAAAATCATGAGAGGAATAGATCGGGTAGATGAACAGAGTCTTTTACCCAGAGTAGGGGAATCGAGGACCAGAGGACATAGGTTCAAGGTGAAGGGGAAAAGATTTAATAGGAATCCGAGGGGTAACTTTTTCACACAGAGGGTGGTGGGTGTATGGAACGAGCTGACAGAGGAGGTAGTTGAGGCTGGGACTATCCCATCATTTAAGAAACAGTTGGACAAGTACATGGATAGGACCTTTCCAACTGGTGGTGCTGGCTCGAAGGGCCGAATGGCCTCCTCCTGACCCTATTTTCTATGTTTCTATGTTACTGCCGTTCCCCGTCCCACCCCAAAGCAAAATCCGTTGTTCCCCTTTAAGGCGGCATGGTGGCGCAGTGGGCGAGTTGCTGCCTCGCAGCGTGAGGGGCCCGGGTTCGATCCCGACTTCGGGCGCTGTCTGTACGGAGTTTGCACGTTCTCCCCGTGACCTGCGTGGCTTTGCTCCGAGATCTCTACGTTTCCTCCCACGCACCAAAGGCGTGCGTGTTTGTCAGCTAATTGGCTTTGGTGTAAATATAACATTGTCCCTAATGGGATAGTTTCAGAAAGAACTGCAGATGCGGGAAAAATCGAAAAAATCGACAAAAATGCCGGAGAAACTCAGCGGGTGAGGCAGCGTCTATGGGGCGAAGGAAATAGGTGACGTTTCGGGTCGAGACCTTTCTTCAGATTGAACAGTCACCTATTTCCTTCGCTCCATAGATGCTGCCTCACCTGCTGAGTTTCTCCAGCATTTTTGTCCAGCCCAGCGGTGGGGAACCTGCGGCCTTCTGGACCATGAAATGCTGCCTTGTGAATGAGTCCACATTTTGTAGAACAAATCCTTTTACTATTATTAATATGTTTTTGTTCATCTTACATTATTTTAATTTTAATCTTAAAATGAACATTTAGGTCTTTATTCTTTGGAGCGCAGAAGGTTGAGGGACTAGGGGAAAATAAATGGTCGGCACGGACTGGAAGGGTCGAGAAGGCCTGTTTCCGTGCTGTATTTGATTGAGGTCTTTAAAATGATGAAAGGGATAGACAGAGTTGACGTGGATAAGCTTTTCCCATTGAGGGTAGGGAAGATTCAAACAAGAGGGGCATGACATGAGAGTTAAGGGACAGAAGTTTAGGGGTAACATGAGGGGGAACTTCTTTACTCAGAGAGTGGTGGCTGTGTGGAATGACCTTCCAGCAGAAGTGGTGGAGGCAGGATCGATTTTAACATTTAAAAGTAACGTGGATAGGTATATGGACGGGAAGGGAATGGAGGGGTATGGTCTGAGTGCAGGTAGATGGGGCTAGGGGAAAATAAATGGTCGGCACGGACTGGAAGGGCCGAGAGGGCCTGTTTCCGTGCTGTAATTGTTATATGGTTATAACATATTTAAAATACCAAAGAGTATAAGATACAACTAAATAATCCTCCCTGATTTTCGGCCACAATTAAAACATTAGTAAGTCATGAGGGCTATTGCCTTGGATGCGGCCTTATTAGCTTGCAGCGAGCTTTATGCAGCATTACAACATGAGAAGGTTCCCCACCCCTGGCCTAGCCTAATAAGAGAGTGTTAGCGTGCGGGGATCGGTGGGCAGAAGGGGCTGTTTCCGCCTGTGTATCTCTGAACTAAACCACACAAAAATGAAAGTGGTTGCTCTTTGCTCCAGCGGGCTCCTCCAGTGCTCGGGAATGTTCTTTGTCCGGGGCGAACATAAGATAGGGGAGCGCGTACAGCGGCTTGCACCGTGTCGAGCCGTTATCAGCGCAGAACATACCATGAGCTGTTCACAGAGCTTTATCAAACTACATTTGTAATCAAAGCAGGGGGAGATAAGGGCAGACATCCGACGAGGAGGCTTCGGAAGATAGCGCTCAGCTGCTGGTGAATAGACAGCTGGCTTGCGAGCCTAGTGCGAGGAGAGTGGAATACATCGCGGAATTCTGACGGAGAGTGGGCGCGGACAGAACGGTACAGCACAGGAACAGGCCCTTCGGCCAACCATGTCCATGCTGGACCCCATGCCAACATAGGAGCAGGGAGGTTCTACTTCAGTTGTATAGGGTCTTGGTGAGACCACACCTGGAGTATTGCGTACAGTTCTGGTCTCCAAATCTGAGGAAGGACATTATTGCCATAGAGGGAGTGCAGAGAAGGTTCACCAGACTGATTCCTGGGATGTCAGGACTGTCTTATGAACAAAGACTGCATAGACTCGGTTTATACTCTCTAGAATTTAGGAGATTGAGAGGGGATCTTATAGAAACTTACAAAATTCTTAAGGGGTTGGACAGGCTAGATGCAGGAAGATTGTTCCCGATGTTGGGGAGGTCCAGGACAAGGGGTCACAGCTTAAGGATAAGGGGGAAATCCTTTAGGACTGAGATGAGAAGGACTTTTTTCACACAGAGAGTGGTGGGTCTCTGAAACTCTCTGCCACAGAGGGTAGTTGAGGCCAGTTCATTGGCTATATTTAAGAGGGAGTTAGATGTGACCCTTGTGGCTAAGGGGATCAGAGCGTATGGAGAGAAGGCAGGTACGGGATACTGAGTTGGATGATCAGCCATGATCATATTGAATGGCGGTGCAGGCTCGAAGGGCCGAATGGCCTACTCCTGCACCTAATTTCTATGTTTCTATGTTTCTACAAACTGATCAGATCTGCTTGCACTAGATCCCTCTATTCCCCTGCATATCCATGTGGCCATCCAAAAGCCTCTTGTACAACATAGAACATCACGGTGGCGCAGCGATAGAGTCGCCGCCTCACAGCGAGTGCAACGCCGGAGACCCGGGTTCGATCCCGACCACCGGTGCTGTCTGTACGGAGTTTGCACGTCCTCCCCGTGGCCTGCGTTTGTTTTTCTCCGAGATCTTCGGTTTCCTCCCACACTCCAAAGACGTGCAGGTTTGTAGGTTAATTGGCTCGGTAAATGGGAAAATTGTCCCTATTGTGTGTAGGATAGAAACATAGAAACATAGAAAAATAGGTGCAGGAGTTGGCCATTCGGCCCTTCAAGCCTGCACCGCCATTCAATGTGATCATGGCTGATCATCCAACTCAGTATCCCGTACCTGCCTTCTCTCCATGCCCCCTGATCCCTTTAGCCACAAGTGCCACATCTAACGCCCTCTTAAATATAGCCAATGAACTGGCCTCAACGACCTGTGCCAGAGAATTCCAGAGACTCACCACTCTCTGTGTGAAAAATGTTTTCCTTATCTCAGTCTTTCTTCATATGAAAGTCCCGACATCCCAGGAATCAGTCTGGTGAACCTTCTCTGAACCCCCTCTATGGCAAGAATGTCTTTCCTCAGATTTGGAGACCAAAACTGTACACAATACTTCAGGTGTGGTCTCACCAAGACCCTATACAACTGAAGTAGAACCTCCCTGCTCCTATACTCAAATCCTTTCGCTGTGAATGCTAACATACCATTCGCTTTCTTCACTGCCTGCTGCACCTGCATGCCTACTTTCAATGACTGGTGTACCATGACGCCCAGGTCTCGCTGCATCTCCCCTTTTCCTAATCGGCCACCATTCAGATAATAGTCTACCCTCATGTTTTTGTCACCAAAGTGGCAGCCGGGAAGAAACTGTCCCTGAATCTGGATGTGTGCCTTCCACTAGTGGGAGAGTCTAAGACTAGAGGCCACAGACTCAGAATAAAAGGACGTTCCTCGAGGAAGGAGATGAGGAGGAATTTCTTTAGAAACATAGAAACATAGAAAATAGGTGCAGGAGTAGGCCATTCGGCCCTTCAAGCCTGCACCGCCATTCAATATGATCATGGCTGATCATCCAACTCAGTATCCCGTACCTGCCTTCTCTCCATACCCTCTGATCCACAAGGGCCACAAGGGCCACATCTAACACCCTCTTAAATATAGCCAATGAACTGGCCTCAACTACCCTCTGTGGCAGAGAGTTCCAGAGACCCACCACTCTCTGTGTGAAAAAGGTCCTTCTCATCTTGGTCCTAAAGGATTTCCCCCTCATCCTTAAGCTGTGACCCCTTGTCCTGGACCTCCCCAACATCGGGAACAATCTTCCTGCATCTAGCCTGTCCAACCCCTTAAGAATTTTGTAAGTTTCTATAAGATTCCCTCTCAATCTCCTAAATTCTAGAGAGTATAAACCGAGTCTATGCAGTCTTTGTTCACAAGACAGTCCTGACATCCCAGGAATCAGTCTGGTGAACCTTCTCTGCATTCCCTCCATGGCAATAATGTCCTTCCTTAGTCCGAGGGTGGTGAATCTGTGGAATTCTTGGCCAGAGAAGGCTGTGGAGACCAAGCCAATGGATTTTTTTTAAAGAGATAGATAGATTCTTGACTAGTAAGGGTGTCAGGGGTTAGGGGGAGAAGGCAGGAGAATGGGGTTGGGAGGGAGGGATAGATCAGCCATGATTGGATGGTGGAGTAGACTTGATGGGCCGAACGGCCTAATCCTGCTCCGATCACTTAATGATTCGTCTACCTCACTGGAGATCTCGAAGTATCTTCAATCGGACTTGCACTATCTTGCACCAAACGCTACAGGCTTTCTCCGGTTACGTGGCTCTGACTCAAACCGGAAGGCACTAAAGGGTTTGCCCGGATTGAAAAGAGGGCCGTGATTTCAGCGGAGAGGAGAGCCCCAGGGAAAACCTCGTCACAGAATCTCACATCTACAAATGGTGAAAACAGGTCATTCCGTCCAGGAATAATTGGGTATCGCGACCTAGATAGTGTGTAACGTTTGCTGGGTATTAAATGAGGGCTGGTAAATTAATTAACATCGAATCTACTGGCAATTAAACATTACATAGGCAGCGATATGTGTTCAGAATCCTGTGAAGCCATCTCAATTCTCAGCTGTGCAGAGGCAATAAGCTTTGCTTTTCACAGAAATAATATTTAATTAACTAACCCAGTGCGTTTGTTAACCACTCCGTCATTTTTTCCCCGGTTTGTTTAGAGATACAGCGCGGAAACAGGCCCTTCGGCCCACCGGGTCCGTGCCGACCAGCGATCACATCGCACACTAGCACTATCTGACACACACTAGGGACAATCTCCAATTTTTTTAAATCAATAGACAATAGACTTTATAAATCAGAGCATTGAATATAGGAGTAGGGAAGTAATGTTAAAATTGTACAAGGCATTGGTAAGACCAATTCTGGAGTATGGTGTACAATTTTGGTCGCCTAATTATAGGAAGGATGTCAACAAAATAGAGAGAGTACAGAGGAGATTTACTAGAATGTTGCCTGGGTTCCAGCAACTAATTTACAGAGAAAAGTTGAACAAGTTAGGTCTTTATTCTTTGGAGCGCAGAAGGTTAAGGGGGGACTTGATTGAGGTCTTTAAAATGATGAAAGGGATAGACAGAGTTGACGTGGATAAGCTTTTCCCATTGAGGGTAGGGAAGATTCAAACGAGAGGGCATGACATGAGAATTAAGGGACAGATGTTTAGGGGTAACATGTTGAGGGGGAACTTCTTTACTCAGAGAGTGGTGGCTGTGTGGAATGAGCTTCCAGCAGAAGTGGTGGAGGCAGGATCGATTTTAACATTTAAAAGTAAAGTGGATAGGTATATGGACGGGAAGGGAATGGAGGGGTATGGTCTGAGTGCAGGTAGATGGGACTAGGGAAAAATAAATGGTCAGCATGGACTGGAAGGGCCGAGAAGGCCTGTTTCCGTGCTGTAATTTTATATGGTTATATGGTTATAGACAATGGGTGCAGGAGGAGGCCATTTGGCCCTTCGAGCCAGCACCGCCATTGATCATGGCTGATCCTCCCCAATCAATACCCCGTTCCTGCCCTCACCCCATATCCCCTGAGGGGGGGAGGGGAAAGATTTGATAGGAACCTGAGGGGTAAATTTTTAGACAATAGACAATAGGCAATAGGTGCTGGAGGAGGCCATTCAGCCCTTCGAGCCAGCACCGCCATTCAATGTGATCATGGCTGATCATCCCCAATCAGTACCCCGTTCCTGCCTTCTCCACGGTTCCCCTGACTCCGCTATCTTTAAGAGCCCTACCTAGCTCTCTCTTGAAAGTATCCAGAGAACCGGCCTCCACCGCCCTCTGAGGCAGAGAATCCTGTCTACTTTTAAATGAAAGGTAGACAGTCGGGACCTTTTTTATTCCAGGGTGGAAATATCAAGGACTTGAGGCCACAGCTTTAAGTGAGTGGGGACAACATTTAAAGGAGTACCACATGTGCGGGTACGTTCTCTCCACGTGGGATGGTGGGTGCCATGATCGCCACCATCTGTATAAAAACAACCTGCCCCACACACACCTCCTTGAAGCTTTCCTCCTCTCAGTCTCAAGCTTTGTCCTCCAGCATTTGACATTTTCTGCCCCAAACATTTGTGGAAATAACTTTAAAAACCCTGCACTTCCTTGAAGGTCACGTTGTGGCGCAGCGGTAGAGTTGCTGCCTTGCAGCGAATGCAGTGCCGGAGACCCGGGTTCGATCCCGACTACGGGTGCCGTCTGTACGGAGTTTGTACGTTCTCCCCGTGACCTGCGTGGGTTTTATCCGAGATTGTAGATGTGTTCCAATAAGATCCCCTCTCATCCTAAATTCCAGAGTGTACAAGCCCAGCCGCTCCATTCTCTCAGCATATGACAGACCCGCCATCCCGGGAATTAACCTGGTGAACCTACGCTGCACTCCCTCAATAGCAAGAATGTTCTTCCTCAAATTAGGGGACCAAAACTGCACACAATACTCCAGGTGTGGGTTACTTGGCTTGGCATAGGTGTCAATTGTCCCTCAGTGTGTGTAGGATAGTGTTAGCGTGCGAGGGTTCGCTGGTCTGCACGGACTCGGTGGGCCTTAGTAGCTCTAAACTAAGCTAAACTAAACCAAACTTAAGATAGACACAAAAAGCCGGAGTAACTCAGCGGGGCAGGGCAGCATCTCTGGGGAGAAGGAATGGGTGGCGTTTCGGGACGAGACCCTTCTTCAGACTAAAACTTATAATTTAGAATATTGAATATTGTGTTCAGTTCTGGTCACCGTGTTACAGGAAAGATATTGTCAAGCTTGAAAGGGTTCAGAAAAGATTTACGAGGATGTTGCCAGGACTAGAGCGTGTGAGCTACAGAGAGAGGTTGAGTAGAAACATAGAAACATAGAAAAATAGGTGCAGGAGTAGGCCATTCGGCCCTTCGAGCCTGCACCGTCATTCAATGTGATCATGGCTGATCATCCAACTCAGTATCCTGTACCTGCCTTCTCTCCATACCCCCTGATCCCTTTAGCCACAAGTGCCACATCTAACGCCCTCTTGAATATAGCCAATGAACTGGCCTCAACTACCTTCTGTGGCAGAGAATTCCAGAGACTCACCACTCTCTGTGTAAAGAATGTTTTCCTCATCTCGGTCCTAAAGGAATTCCCCCTTATCCTTAGACTGTGACCCCTTGTTCTGGACTCCCCCAACATCGGGAACAATCTTCCAGCATCTAGCATGTCCGACCACTTAAGAATTTTGTAAGTTTCTATAAGATCCCCCCTCAATCTTCTAAATTCCAGCGAGTACAAGCCGAGTCTATCCAATCTTTCCTCATATGAAAGTCCTGACATCCCAGGAGTGGGCTGGGTCTCTATTCCATGGAGCACAGGAGGATGAGGGGAGATCTTCCAGAGGTGGATAAAATCATGAGAGGAATAGATCGGGTAGATGCACCTAGTCTTTTGCCCAGAGTCGGGGAATCGAGGACCAGAGGACATAGGTTCAAGGTGAAGGGGAAAAGATTTAATAGGAATCCGAGGGTTAACTTTTTCACACAGAGGGTGGTGGGTGTATGGAACGAGCTGCCAGAGGAGGTTGTTGAGGCTGGGACTATCCCATCGTTTAAGAAACAGTTGGACAGGCACATGGATAGGGCAGGATAGGAGGGATATAACGTGGGCAGGTGGGACTAGTGCAGCTGGGACATGTTGGCGGGTGTGGGCGAGTTGGGCCGAAGGGCCTGTTTCCACACTGTATCACTCTGTGACTGGATTTGTGCAGTTAATAACCATACCAACACTCCTTTTCATCAACTGAAGAAAGGTCTCGGCCTGACACATCACCCATTCTTTCTATTCAAGAGATCCTGCCTGTCCCGCTGAGCTACTCCAGCCTTTTGTGTCTGTCCCCTTTTCATCGGCAAGGTCGTGTTACGCTGCGGAAGTCTCCGATGCTGCGGTAAACGAGGACTCCCCGAGATAGATGTAAAAGATCTCATTGCATTAGAGTGAAGGGGCCAATTAGTATTGATCACTGAAACACAGTGACTGGCTATTAACACTCCGTCCGTCAGTGAGATCTGTCCACAATGTGAATGGATAACTGCAGTGACTGCACGTCAGAATTACTTCAGTGGCTGCCAAATCCTTTCAAAACATCCTGTAAAGGAGCGCGCTATGTGAATTTAGTAAAGGGTCTGTCCCACCAGCATGCAACTCCATGCGATTAGCGCGACCTAACGTGGTCGCTTGAGCTGTCCGGCGTCGCGGGGCCGGTCCCACTTCGATCGCCGGAGCCGTGCGGAATTGTGCGGAGTTCATCCCGACATCGCGCGGGGCTCCAATAAACTGACTATGTTCAAAAATTCCACGCGGCAACGGCTTGTCGGCTCGCAGTCGCCTCGACGTATTAAACACCGCCTCGACATCGTGCCCCCGTGACCCTCTCTGTAGGTGCCTCCGTGACCCTCTATGTGTGTGGCTCCGTGGCCCTCTGTGTGTGTGTGCCTCTGTGCCCCTCTCTGTGTGTCCCTCTCTGGCGAACTTACCTTTAAGACTTCGCTCCAAGTTCGCCTCACTTTGCGCCGCGTTGCGCCACTCACCCGACCTCCGCGCGGCCCTCGCTGCTGGTTTGGTCGCGCTTGCTGCATGCAGGCGCATGCTGGTGGGAACGGCCCTGTACAGGGGATCACCCGACCACCGCGCGGCCCCCGCTTTTAGTTTCGATGATCGCGCTCATCGCATGGAGTCGGATGCTGGTAGGACCGGCCCTTAAGACACGAAGTTAAGGGCCTGTCCCACTGTACGAGGTAATTCAAGAGTTCTCCCGAGTTTTCCCCTGATTAGAACTCGGAGAAAATGTCCGTAGCGGGTCCGTAGGAGTTCGTAGCGGCTCGTACGAGTAAAAAGTAAAACATTTTTCCATCGCCATGAGTATTTTGTTTACTCATGGACATTTTTCACAGTGTTGAAAAACCGTCACGAGTTTACCGGATTTCCCGAGTACCTACCGTTAGAATTACGAGCCGCTACGAGACTTCCACGGACTCCTACTGACCCGCTTACAGACATTCTCCGAGTTCGAATCGGGGGAAAACTGGGGAGAACTCTTGAATTACCTCGTACAGTGGGACAGGCCCCTTCACGAGTTTCGTTTCGAGGTGCAGTGCGGAAACGAGCCTCTTCGGCCCACCGAGTCCGATAATGCCACAGAGTGTTGGAAGAACACTCCATGTTCTCTCAGCAATCCGTGGAGGACAAAACACAAAGTAGTGGAAGATCTCAGCGGGTCGGGCGGTATCTGTGGTGGGATCCGACCCCATGCATCGCCTGTCCATCCCCCTCCATTACCTGCCATGCTGTCCCCCCTATCTGGTTTAGAGATACAGCGTGGGAACTTCGGCCCACCGAGTCCACACCGACCAGCGATCAATTTTCAAGAGAGAGTTTTATTTAGTTTAAGAAACATAGAAACATAGAAATTAGATGCAGGAGTAGGCCATTCGGCCCTTCGAGCCTGCACCGCCATTCAATATGATCATGGCTGATCATCCAACTCAGTATCCTGTACCTGCCTTCTCTCCATACCCTCTGATCCCCTTAGCCACAAGGGCCACATCTAACTCCCTCTTAAATATAGCCAATGAACTGGCCTCAACTACCCTCTGTGGCAAAGAGTTCCAGAGACTCACCACTCTCTGTGTGAAAAAAGTCCTTCTCATCTCGGTCCTAAAGGATTTCCCCCTTATCCTTAAGCTGTGACCCCTTGTCCTGGACCTCCCCAACATCGGGAACAATCTTCCAGCATCTAGCCTGTCCAACCCCTTAAGAATCTTGTACGTTTCTAGAAGATCCCCTCTCAATCTCCTAAATTCTAGAGAGTACAAACCGAGTCTATGCAGTCTTTGTTCATAAGACAGTCCTGACATCCCAGGAATCAGTCTGGTGAACCTTCTCTGCACTCCCTCTATGGCAATAATGTCCTTCCTCAGATTTGGAGACCAGAACTGCAGGTGCGGACAAGGCGGACAAAAATGCTGGAGGAACTCAGTGGGTGAGGCAGCGTCTATGGAGCGAAGGAATAGGTGACGTTTTGGGTCGAGACCCTTCTTGACCCTGAAGAAGGGCCTCGACCCGAAATGTCACCCGTTCCTTCGCTCCATAGATGCTGCCTCGCCCGCTGAGTTCCTCCAGGATTTTTGTCTACCTTGGTTTAGTTTTGTTTAGTTTGGAGATACAGCACGGAAACAGGCCCTTTCGGTCCGACCAGCGATCCTCGCGCATTAACAGTACCCTACACACACTAGGGATAATTTTTACATTTACACCAAGCTAATTAACCTACAAACCTGTACGTCTCTGGAGTGTGGGAGGAAACCGAAGATCTTGGAGAAAACCCAGTTAGATATAGCTCCCACGGCTAACGGAATCAAGGATATGGGGAGAAAGCAGGAACGGGGTACTGATTTTGGATGATCAGCCATGACCATATTGAATGGCGGTGCTGGCTCGGTAGTTGAGTCTACCCCTGCACCTATTTTCTATGATCACCCATACACTAGTTCTATCCTACACAATTTGCAGAGGCCAATTGTCCTCCAAAACTGTACGCCTTCGCAGCGTGGGACGACACCGGAGCACCTGCAAAGAGCTCCCGCAGAGAAATCTGGGAGAACGTCCAAACTTCTTACAGCCAGCACCAATGGACAGGATCAAACCCGGGTCCCTGGCGTTTGGATAGGAAAGGGATGAGCAAGCCCAGAGGTTGCGGAGGGAATGGTCTCTGTGGAGGGTGGGGGCGGGGGAAGGGGGACTGGGAAGATGTGGCAGGTGGTGGGACAACGTTGAAGGTGGCGGGAATGTCGGAGGATGATGTGTAGCATGCGGAGGCTGGTGGTGTGAACGGTGAGGACCAGGGGAACCTCCGCCCACATTCTGTCACTTTTGGCTTTGTTTCTTGGAGTATAGGCACAGAAAGCTGGAGCAACTCAGCAAGACAAGGCAGCATCTCCGGAGGGAAGGAATGGGTGACGTTTCGGGCCGAGACCCTTCCTCAGAGCATACTTCCGAAATATAAAATTGTGTATAAAATCATGAGGGGAATAGATCGGGTAGACGCACAGAGTCTCTTGCCCAGAGTAGGGGAATCGAGGACCTACAAGGTGAAGGGGAAAAGATTTAATAGGAGTCTGAGGGGTAACGTTTTCACACAAAGGGTGGTGGGTGCATGGAACGAGCTGCCAGAGGAGGTAGTCGAGGCTGGGACTATCCCGACATTGAAGAAGCAGTTAGACAGGTACGGGTGTGGAGGGATATGGACCAAACGCGGGCAGGTGGGGCTAGCGTAGCTGGGACATGTTGGCCGATGTGGGCAAGTTGGGCCGAAGGGATCTGTTTCCACACTGTATCACTCTATGACTCTGCGACAATTGACAATAGGTGCAGGAGGAGGCCATTTGCCCCTTCGAGCCAGCACCGCCATTCAATGTGATCATGGCTGATCATTAGAGCCAGGATGTTTAGGCACTGAAATAGGCAGGCAAAAAAGGAAAAATATAATTACAAAAAAGGCATGAAAAAGGCATGTATTTCCACCATCAAAATATGGTTAAAAATTATAATATAAAGGTATGCTACATTAAATGATCAAAGTTGCCTGGTTGCACATAATTACTAGCATTTTTGTTCAAATTATCTGGTGTTAATTGATCAGACACAATATGCTTCAGTTGTGAAAAACCTATTTCTACCCTAGCTGAGGTCACTGGTGCATACTCGAAATAAGCTACAGACTCTATGTTCATGTTGATATCTTGTACATTACAACTATCTTTGAGAACTTTAGCCATGTTTTGTATTTCTTCCAGATCTTTGCTAAAGCTAAAATCACTCTCTCACGTTTTACTTGTATGTCTTTACCCACATCGCCAGGAACTTTACGAACATTGTCAGTTACTTTGTTGCAAACCTGCAAGTTATTCACTAATGTTTCGCCACTTTTCTCAAGGGAAGTGGTAGCTTGTGGGAAGTTTGCAAACTTGGAAGCAATAAACACAAGATCCCGGTGGAGGGATCTTCATAATTTCACTGACGATCCTGACTGCAGCAGACTCTTCTTCTTCAAAAACAGTTGACGATTTATTTTATCGTTTCTAAATTTGCAGCATAGTAGAGATCCATTTGCAGCAGAGAACCATGTACCCCACTCAGCCAAAACGGGCTGAGGAGGTAGCGGAATCTCGAGTGACATGTGCTTGAACAACTGCACACGTGACGGTGCTTTGAGGAAGATTTTCTTGACATTGGAAACTAGGCGATCGACATTTGGAAACAAGCTACGTATGTGCTTGGCAACTCTATGAAGTCCTTGAGCTAATTTTTCCGTAACAATGACTCGCTTGGTCTATGTCCCTCTGTGTATTTCTCTAAAAAAACCTCTGAGAGATTTGTTTTCCAATTTCCACAGTGGAATTCCAGCATCAATGAATGCCCCGCACAGATCACTCGAAAACTCAGATTTGCGACTGGAGCCAGCAGTAAATGTAGTGAGGAGACGAGCTTGGGTATTTCGCTTGGGTAATCTACACCCCAGCGGTATCAACATTGACATTTCTAATTTTAGATAGCCCTTGTCTTCTCCCTCCCCCTCCCCCTCCTCCTTCCCAGCTCTCCTCCTAATCCCACTGTCTCTGCCTCTTCCTTTTTTTCCCGCCCCCCCCCAACATCAATCTGAAGAAGGGTCTCGACCCGAAATGTCGCCCATTCCTTCACTTCATATATGCTGCCTCACCCGCTGAGTTTCTCCAGCATTTTTTGTCCACCTTCGATTTTTCCATCATTTGCAGTTCTTTCTTAAAGAGATCCTGGAGAAGACTAAACCAGCGGGCAGCGGCACGAACGAATGAATGACCGACGGTGGCTCCCCCGGTTTTGCCCCGGTTGTGGAACTTTTCGTGTAAGTTATATGATGTTAACACATTAATAATAACATTAATATTAACAGGTTGACATAGAAAACGTCATTGTAATCATTGTACAACTAGAGAAAATAGCACGACCTTTTAGCAAAACGGCAAAAAAAGGCCAATTTAGGCACTCGATCGTGTAAAAGGCATTATCCTGGTGAAATCATCAAAAAAGGCATGAAAAGGCACTTGTGGCACTTATGGCAAAATCCTGGCTCTACTGATCAACCACTATAGAACCATAGAAACATAGGAAATAGGTTCAGGAGGCCATTCGGCCCTTCGAGCCAGCACAGCCATTCATTGTGATCATGGCTGATCGTCCCCAATCAATAACCCGTGCCTGCCTTCAAGAGCCCTGTCCAGCTCTCTCTGGAAAGTATCCAGAGGATTGGCCTCCACCGCCCTCTGAGGCAGAGAATTCCACAGACTCACAACTCTCTGTGTGAAAAAGTTTTTCCTCGTCTCTGTTCTAAATAAGGCTTACCCCTTATTCGTAAATTGTGGCCCCTGGTTCTGGACTCCCCCCCCAAACATCGGGGACTATATGCCTTCCCTTTTGAGAAATACACAATGGATGCATGACACTCATGGGGTATTTTCCTTCAAGGATTCTGCTTCCCCCCCCCCCCCCTTGTTAGTTTATCCAAACATGTTTCCCTTGTGAATCTTAGAAAAATTCCGCCTTGTGCAACAGAGCGTCATGAAAGCAAACCGGGGCTGTTTTTGCATAAAATGAAGTGGCAGGTATGTCTGGGAATATTGTTAAACATTCTGCAAACCAACTGGGAGAGGGGGGCTCACATCTGTAAATCCTACCTACACCTGATGTTTACAGATGTTTGTCTAGTTCACCTCTGGGACACTTGCTCGTAAATCCCCATGGAGGTCCCAGTCACACCATCAATTGCCACAATTGAGCGAGAAACAGTCGCGATTCCGCGCTGCCTTTTGTCAGGTGGGCGTATGGAACGAGCTGCCGGAGGGGGTGGTCGAGGCTGTGACTATCCCAACGTTTGAGAAACGTTCAGACGGGAACATGGATGGGGCAAGCGGTGCTGGCTGGAAGGGCCGAATGGCCTACACCTGCACCTATGGTCTATTGTCTGTCGGTAGAAACACAGCGGGTGCAGCAGCGTCTATGGAGCGAAGGAAATAGGCAACGTTTCGGGCCCAAACCCTTCTTCTGTCCATTGTCTATTGACAGGTTTGGAGGGATATGGGCCAAACGCAGGCAGGTGGGACTAGTGTAGATGTGGGCAGTCTGGGGAGGTTGGGTCGAGAGGCCTGTTTCCACACTGTGTGGCTCTACGACTCGGAGACAATGGTGGAGAGACACAAAAGCTTCCATTTCCTGGGCGTGCAGATCTCTGGAGACTAGTCCTGTACACAGCACATTGAGCCAATGGGTAGGAAGGAACTGCAGATGCTGGTTTAAACCGAAGATAGACACAAGATGCTGGAGTAACTCAGCGGGACAGGCAGCATCTCTGGAGAGGAGGAATGGGTGACGTTTCGGGCAGTTTACAGCCCAGTGGTATGAATATTAATTTCTCTCACTTCAGGTAGCCCCGGCGTTCCCTCTCTCTCCATCCCTCCCCCACCAGCTAACAACGGCCTGTTTCCTTTATCATCGTTAGTTTTTAGCAAATCTTTCATTCATTGTTCTTTATCTCTCCACATCACCGTCCGTATCTCTCGTTTCCCTTAAACCCCCTGTCCCACGGTACGAGTTCATTCCAAGAGCTCTACCGAGTTTGCCCTGATTCGAACTCGGAGATTTACCATAATGGCCGCTCGTCGGTACTCGGGGCTCTCGTGGACATTTTCCGACGTGTTGAAAAATCTTCACGAGTCTTCCCGTGCTTACCTGCCGTTAGCGAGTCTTCCCGAGTACCTGCCGTTAGCGTTACGAGTAGCCAAGAGACGTCCCCGAGCTCCGACGTACCCACTACGTTCATTCTCCCAGTTTGATTTTCTTTAATCTCGGGAGAGCTCTTGGAATGAACTCGTACTGTGGGACAGGGCTGTTATCCATAAACCAGTCTGAAGAAGGGTCACAACCCGAAAAGTCACCCATTCCTTCTCTCCAGGGACACTGCCTGTCCCGCTGAGTTATCCCAGGTTTTTTGAGTCTGCATTGATGCAATCATAAGGAACGCCCATTAACGATTCTACTTCCTTGGAATATCGAGGACATTCCGTACGTGGAGGGATACTCTCCTGGACTTCTACAGTTGTACGGCAGGGAGCATATTGACTGGTCACATCACGGCCTCGATCGGCAACGCCTAGTACCTTTTCCCTCGAGCTTTTGACTCCCTAACTCTGGGAAAAAGACTGTAAACCCTGTTCAAGAAGGAACTGCAGATGCTGGAAAAATGGAAGGAATGCTCGAGAAACTCAGCGGGTGAGGCAGCATCTCTGGAGAGAAGGATTAGGCGACGTTTTGGGTTGAGACCTTTCTTCAGACTGATGTCGGGGGGGGCGGGAAGAAGAAAAGAAGAGGCGGAGACAGTGGGCTTGTGGGAGAGCTGGGAAAAGGAGGGGAAATAAGTAAGTAAGTAAGTTTATTGGCCAAGTATTCACATACAAGGAATTTGCCTTGGTGCTCCGCCCACAAGTAAAAATATGACATACAGTGACAGTTTCGAACGACTCAGAAAACACTGAACATTAATAATAATAAGACATTAATTCATTAAGGAGGGAAAAAGTAAGGACTACCTGAAATTGGAGAAGTCAATGTTCATACCGCTGGGGTGTAAACTACCCAAGCGAAATATGAGGTGCTGCTCCTCCAATTTATGGTGGGACGCACTCTGGCCACGGAGGAGGCCCAGAACCGAAAGGTCGGATTCGGAATGGGAGGGGGAGTTGAAGTGCTGAGCCACCGGGAGATCAGGTTGGTTATTGCGGACCGAGCGGAGGTGTTGGGCGAAGCGATCGCCAAACCTACGCTTGGTCTCACCGATGTAGATCCTTATAGCTCAAACCCTCCAGAATAGTCAACGTGACCTTCATCGGTTCATAAGTTCTGGGAACAGAATTAGGACATTCGGCCCACCAAGTCTACTCATCCATTCAATCATGTCTGATCTATCTGTGATTACATTGAATGACGGTGCTGGCTCGAAGGGCCGAATGGCTACTCCTGCACCTATTGTCTATTGTCCATTGTCTATTGTCCCACCACAACCAGAGAGCAGTGTTGAACTTCTATCTGCCTCATTGGAGACCCTCGGACGTGATCAGATACATGTTCCTCATCATGTGTCTGTCCATACCCTGTGAACGGCTTGGTTGTAATCACGTGTTGTCTTTCCCCTGTCTGGTTAGCACGCAACAAATAGCTCGGTACACATGATGATAAACGAAACTAACCTGGAACTGAAACTGAAACACATGCTGGAGTAATTCAGCGGGAGAGTTGGGCTGAGCAGAGGTCCCACAGCGAGCAAGATAGATCACTCGGCGAAAAAGACGTAGTACGGTCATGGGCAGATTCACGGGTGATTTCCGGCCCCATTTCCGTAACCGGCTTCCGTCTCCGCACCAAAGATCCCGTAGCGGAGCAAAGATAACTGGTGCGGAGACGGAAGCCGGTTACGGAAACATCCTCGGAAAAATAAAAGTTCTTCGGTAACAATCTTCTCCTCATTTTAAGAATTATAATTTATTCACATAAACTGTTCCCCCGCAACGTGGATTACACTGCGGGTCGGGTCGGGTCGGGTCGGGTCGGGTTACTGAAATGGATGAAAAAAAGGCCCACGTTCCGCTCCGTTGCGTACTACACGTCAGCCCATTGCATTTAGAAGGATCTTAGGATCTTTGGGGCTGAGTAGTCAACTGGGTGAAAGACTCCTTGAGCAATTTCCTTTTTGGTTCCAGATTTCTTCCAGTGCAGCAGGCGCGGCACGAGAGTGAACGCCAGTGGTCAGGAGATTTGTAGAGACATAGAGTCATACAGCGCGGAAACAGGCCCTTCGGCCCAACTCGTCCATGCCGACCCAGATCCTTCCTATCCATGTACCTGTCCAAATGCGTATTAAATGTTATTGTACCTGCCCCTAGAACTCAGTCAAAAGATGTATCTCAGCTGCACGGAGGCGGAGAGGAGATCTCTTCAGCGCGTCGTCCACAGAGCGCAGAAGATAATTGGGACGCCGCTACCAGTCTTGGAGGGCATCTACCACACACGGTGCCTGAGGAAGGCCGTCAGCATACATAAAGACTCCTCTCACCCTTGTAAAGGACTGTTCGAACTACTCCCTTCCGGCAGACGTTACAAGGCCTTCTACGCCCGCACTACTAGACTCGGGAACAGCTTCATTCCCAGAGCTATAGCGGCTCGGAACCGGCCCTGCTGAGCAACCCCCATCCCCATGGACTGTCTCCCTCGGATGGTCACGTCTGCACTTTAGTCTGTTTGACTGTTTTAATGTTCTTTTTACAAACCATGATTCTCGACGAATCTAAATCTAAATTTTATTAGTTGTTTAATTTATGACATCGGATGGAAGCTGCAAACCAAATCTCGCTGCACATATGTGCAATGACAATAAAAGATATTATTATTATAGTTAAGGGCACCTCGATCTACGATGCTCCACACCAAACTGTCCTGGCGGGGTAGCTGATCGAATTAAAGCGACACGCATCGTGGATGATGCAGGGGGCGTGGGAACAAAGGGCATGAGAAGGTGGGTTCATATGTGATAGGAGCAGAATTGGGCCGAATGTCTACTCCACCAAGTCTACTCCACCATTCAATCATAGCTATAACCATATAACCATACAACAATTACAGCACGGAAACAGGCCCTCTCGGCCCTTCCAGTCCGTGCCGACCATTTATTTTCCCCTAGTCCCATCTACCTGCACTCAGACCATACCCCCCCATTCCCTTCCCGTCCATATACCTATCCACTTTACTTTTAAATGTTAAAATCGATCCTGCCTCCACCACTTCTGCAGGAAGATCATTCCACACAGCCACCACTCTCGGAGTAAAGAAGTTCCCCCTCATGTTATCCCCAAACTTCTGTCCCTTAATTCTCATGTCATGCCCTCTTGTTTGAATCTTCCCTACCCTCAGTGGGAAAAGCTTATCCACGTCAACTCTGTCTATCCCTTTCATCATTTTAAAGACCTCAATCAAGTCCCCCCTTAACCTTCTGCGCTCCAAAGAATAAAGACCTAACTTGTTCAACCTTTATCTGTAACTTAGTTGCTGGAACCCAGGCAACATTCTAGTAAATCTCCTCTGTACTCTCTCTATTTTGTTGACATCCTTCCTATAATTAGGCGACCAAAATTGTACTCCATACTCCAGAATTGGTCTCACCAAAGCCTTGTACAATTTTAACATTACTTCCCTACTCCTATATTCAATGTAATCTATCTCTCCCTCTCAGCCCGGTTCTCCTGCCTTCTCCCCATAACCTCCGACACCCGTACTAATCAAGAATCTATCTATCTCCGCCTTAAAAATATCCATTGACTTGGCCTCCACAGCCTTCCGTGGCAAAGAATTCCACAGATTCGCCACCCTCTGACCAAAGAGGGTCGAGTAGTGAGAGAGGAATTTTTTTTAAAAACCCTACATTTCAGAAAAAAACAAATCAATGAAATAAAAATAACCTGTTCAAGCGGCTGGGATTAGTTTTCCAAGAGATTACTGAGGCAGCATTTTGCAGAACAAATCCCATCTCAGATTCCTTCTGGCTCCTGGTCCAGTGGGTCTCCAATAATCCAATGGCCAACATTATTCAAGTCATTATTTGGCTTGGTCTCAGCTTTACCCACTGTCAAAATGTGACTTCGCTGTCACTAACTTCCAGCAAGTCCACAATGGAGTTTAGTTTGGTTTAGGGAGACAGCGCGGAAACAGGCCCTTCGGTCCACCGGGCCCGCACTGACCGGCGATCCCCTCACACTTGGTTCTTGGTTTCCTGGTCCTCCAAAAATATTCCTAGATGAATTTAAACTGGTGGCGAAGGGCGGACTTAAGCAATAAAAAAGAGCTACCTTAAATTTAGTTGCGTCTGGTTGGGTAACTATGGTAGGGTGAAGAAGGGTCTCGACCCGAAACGTCGCCTATCTCCTTCGCTCCTTAGATGCTGCTGCACCCGCTGAGTTTCACCAGAATGTTGTGTAACCCTATGGTAGGGTGAAGACTATTCCATGCTTTAATTGTGCGGGGGAAGAATGAATTGCTGTACACATCTGTCTTCGTATCTCAGATTGGATTGAATGCCCTTGTTTGCTCCTAAAGGGCCTGTCCCACCAGCATGCAACTCCATGCGGTGAGCGCGACCTAACGTGGTCGCTTGAGCCGTCCGGCGTCGCGGGGCCGGTCCCACTTCGATCGCCGGAGTCGTGCGGAATTGTGCGGAGTTCGTCCCGACATCGCGCGGGGCTCCGAAAAACTGACCATGTTCAAAAATTCCGCGCGGCAACGGCTTGTTGGCTCGCAGTAGCCTCGACGCATTACACACCGCCTCGACGTTGTGCCTCCGTGACCCTCTCTGTAGGTGCCTCCGTGACCCTCTCTGTCTGTGGCTCCGTGGCCCTCTGTGTGTGTGCCTCTGTGCCCCTCTCTGTGTGCCCCTCTCTGTCCTGTCGAACTTACCTTTAAGATTTCGCTCCAAGTTCGCCTCACTTTGCGCCGCGTTGCGCCACTCACCCGACCTCCGCGCAGCCCCTGCTGCCGGTTTGGTCGCGCTTGCCGCATGCAGGCGCATGCTGGTGGGAACGGCCCTGTACAGGGGATCACCCGACCTCCGCGCGGCCCCCGCTGCCGGTTTGGTCGCGCTTGCCGCATGGAATCGCATTCTGGTGGGACAGGCCGTTAATGGGTTTGGGCTTGGTGCAGGTTTGGCAATAGACAATTGGTAAAATCACCAGCACTCTCCTCCACACACTGGGGACAATTTGCATTTACACCAAGCCAATTAACCTACAAACCTGCACGTCTTTGGAGTGTGGGAAGATCTTGGAGAAAACCCACGCAGGTCACGGGGAGAACGTAGAAACTCCATACAGACAGGGCCCGTCGTCAGGATGGAACCCGGTCCAAAATGGAGCTAATCATCGTACTGTTGTTCTGTGGAACCTTCCTGACAACGCAACTTATGTTTTTCTGACCGAAAGGAACGTCAGCTGGTTGCAAATGGATGATTGAAAGCATAACTTCATAAGTAGAAGTATATCTCTAAAATATATCTAGGGCGGCAGGGTGTCCATCAAGACCATCAAGTCTACTCCGCCATTCAATCATGGCTGATCTATCTCTCCTTCCTTCTCACCTTCTCCATCATGGTCTGGTTTGGCTCAGCCACCAAGCACGACATCCGGAGGCTGCAGCGAATCGTCCGATCAGCAGAGAAGGTTATTGGCTGCAACCTTCCCCCCATTGATGAACTGTACACTGCAAGGGCCAGGAAGCGAGCGGGAAGATCATCTCTGACCCCTCTCAACCTGGCCACAAACTCTTTGAATCACTTCCCTCTGGAAGGCGACTCCGGACTGTCAAAGCTGCCACAGCCAGACATAAAAACAGCTTTTATCCACGAGTAGTTGCTCTACTCAACAGCCAAAAATCTGTAGCCTCCCTATGATCTGGTATTTTGTTGGTTCACATGCTTGATCAATGGTGTTTTATCATTAATGTCTTATTATTATTAATGTTTAGTGTTCTCTGCATCATTCGTAACTGTCACTGTATGTCATGTTGTTACTTGTGGGCGGAGCACCAAGGCAAATTCCTTGTATGTGAACACTTGGCCAATAAACTTACTTACTTACTTAACCCCATCAACCTTCCTTCTCCCCATAACCCCTGACACCCACGCGGGTCACTGGGGGAACATACGTACAAACTCTGTACATACAGCACCTGTAGTCAGATTCGAACCCGGGTCACTGGCGCTGCGAGGCAGCAAATCTACCGCTGCGTCACCGTGCCGCACCTTTATATAATTCTATCCGGCCCTTAGCCTCCGACGTTCCAGAGAAGTGAGATCCCCATGTTTTTATCGGTTAAGAAAGAACTGCAGATGCTGGAAAAATCGAAGGTAGACAAAAATGCTGGAGAAACTCAGCGGGTGAGGCAGCGTCTATGGGGCGAAGGGAATGGGTCTCGACCCGAAACGTCACCTCCAAAATGCAAGAACAGCTACACGCACACCACCTTCCTGTTAAGTCTTGCGAATGTAACGCTGAATGATTGTCGGGTATAATTTCGCAAAATGACTGGAAGCGCCTACTTCCATCCCGTCTTGCAAATTAATCTCTGCGTAATCGCCACGCGACAATAATGATACCCCGTGATTCTCACCTGAACATTCATTACACTTTGTATCACCTTGAGTCTTTCACGATTCCCGATAAATCATTCCTGGATGTCCATTATTCTCCCACTGCCTAATCTCCCTTTGTCTTCCATTATTCTCCCTAGATTACTCCGAGTCCTTAAATATTCATCACCTAATCACTCCTGCCCATTCACACCTCTTTATCTCTTCCTGCTCAACATTGATTATCTGCGATATATTGCCCCCCCCCCCCCCCACCCCACAATGTTATTATTCCTCGTCTTTCAGCTACTGACACGAGTATTTAATCATCCCTTCCTCTTCTTCAGTCTGCAGTGGGTTTTCTCCGAAATAGAAACATAGAAAATAGGTGCAGGAGGAGGCCATTCGGCCCTTCGAGCCAGCACCGCCATTCATTGTGATCATGGGCTGATCGTCCCCAATCAATAACCCGTGCCTGCCTTCTCCCCCCATATCCATCCAGTGACTTGGCCTCCACTGCCCTCTGTGGCAGGGAATTCCATAAATTCACAACTCTCTGGGTTAAATTTTTTTTTCTCACCTCAATCTTAAATGGCCTCCCCTTTATTCCAAGACTGTGGCCCCTGGTTCTGGACTCGCCCAACATTGGGAACATTTTTCCTGCATCTAGCTTGTCCAGTCCTTTTATAATTTTATGTGTTTCTATAAGATCCCCCCCTCATCCTTCTAAACTCCAGTGAACATCCCTTTCTCTTCTTCATTCTTGCAGTGGGTTTTCTCCGAGATCTTCGGTTTCCGCCCACGCTCCAAGAACGTGCAGGTTGGTAGGTTAATCGGCTTGGCGTAAATGTAGTGTGCGTAGGATAGTGTTAGTGCGCGGGGATCGCTGGTCGGCACGGACTCGGTGGGCCGAAGGGCATTCTGCAGTTCTGCACTGTCTTCACGAGATTCTTCGATGGAATGTGCAGGAAGGAACTGCAGATGCTGGTTTAAACCGAAAACAGACACAGAATGCTGGAGTAACTCAGCGGGACAGGCGGCACCTCTGGAGAGAAGGGATGGGTGACGTTTCGGGTCGAGACGTTTCTTCAGAAACGAGAGATGCAGACGATGATGTGGAGAGATAAAGAACAATGAATGAAAGATATGTAAAAAAGTATTGATGATAAAGGAAACAGGCCGTTGTCAGCTGTTTGTTGGGTGGTAACGAGAAGCTGGTGCGACTTGGGTGGGGGAGGGATGGAGAGAGAGGGAATGCCGGGGCTACCTGAAGTGAGAGAAATCAATGTTCATCCCACTGGGCTGTAAGCTGCCCAAGCGAAATATGAGATGCTGCTCCCCCAATTTGCGTTTAGCCGAAACGTTACCCATTCCTTCTCTACAGAGATGATGCCCTTCCCGCTGAGTTACTCCTGCTCTTTGTGTCTATCTTCTTCAATAACATTAGTCTTCATGTTAGGGGATGCTCCCTCTAATCTCCAGGACTTGCGCACATTTAGAGTCATCGAGTGATACAGTGTGGAAACAGGCCCTTCGGCCCAACTCGCCCATACCGGCCAACATGTCCCAGCTACACTAGTCCCACCTGCCTGCGTATGGCCCATATCCCTCCAAACCTGTCCTATCCATGTGCCTGTCTGTTTCTTAAACGTTGGGGATAGTCCCAGCCTCAACTACCTCCTCTGGCAGCTTGTTCCATACACCTGCCGCCGTTTGTGTGAAAACGTTACATGGTAAATGGTAGGGAATTGAGGAATGCTGTGGAACAGAGGGATCTAGGAATAACTGTGCATAGTTCCCTGAAGGTGGAATCGCATGTAGATAGGGTGGTAAAGAAAGCTTTTGGTGTGCTGGCCTTTATAAATCAGAGCATTGAATATAGGAGTAGGGAAGTAATGTTAAAATTGTACAAGGCATTGGTGAGACCAATTCTGGAGTATGGTGTACAATTTTGGTCGCCTAATTATAGGAAGGATGTCAACAAAATAGAGAGAGTACAGAGGAGATTTACTAGAATGTTGCCTGGGTTCCGGCAACTAAGTTACAGAGAAAGGTTGAACAAGTTAGGTCTTTATTCTTTGGAGCGCAGAAGGTTAAGGGGGGACTTGATTGAGGTGTTTAAAATAATGAAAGGGATAGACAGAGTTGACGTGGATAAGCTTTTCCCATTGAGGGAAGGGAAGATTCAAACAAGAGGGCATGACATGAGGGTTAAGGAACAGAAGTTTAGGGGTAACATGAAGGGGAACTTCTTTACTCAGAGAGTGGTGGCTGTGTGGAATGATCTTCCTGCAGAAGTGGTGGAGGCAGGATCGATTTTAACATTTAAAAGTAAAGTGGATAGGTATATGGATGGGAAGGGAATGGAGGGGTATGGTCTGAGTGCAGGTAGATGGGACTAGGGAAAAGTAATGGTCGGCACGGACTGGAAGGGCCGAGAAGGCCTGTTTCCGTGCTGTAATTGTTATATGGTTATAAGTTACTCCTCAGATTCCTATTACATTTTTTCCCCTTCACCTTGAACCTGTGTCCTCTGGTCCTCGATTCACCTACTCTGGGCAAGAGACTCTGTGCATCTACCCGATCTATTCCTCTCATGATTTTGTGCACCGCTATAAGATCACCCCTCATCCTCCTGCGCTCCATGCAATAGAGACCCAGCCTACTCAACCTCTCCCTGTAGCTCACACCCTCTAGTCCTGGCAACATCCTCGTAAATCTTTTCTGAACCCTTCCAAGCTTGACAATATCTTTCCTGTAACACGGTGCCCAGAACTGAACACAATATTCTAAATGCGGTCTCACCAACGTCTTATACAACTGCAATATGACCTCCCAACTTCTATACTCAATACTCTGACTGATGAAGGCCAAAGTGCCAAAAGCCTTTTTGACCACCTTATCTACCTGCAACTCGACCTTCAAGGAATCATGCACCTGTACTCCTAGATCCCTCTGCTCTACAACACTACCCAGAGGCCTATCTACCATTAACTGTGTACATGAATTATGAACATAGCACATTGAACAGTACAAAACTCGTCCCGAAACGTCACCCAATCCTTCGCTCCAGAGATGCTGCCTGTCCCGTTGAGTTACTCCAGCCTTTTATGTCTATTGACACATAGGAACAGGCCCTTCAGCCCACAATACCTGTGCTGGACATGGTGCCAAGCTAAAATTGATCCATATCAGCTGGCAATGGATCCATATCCCTCCTTTCCCTATATATCCATGTATATCCTATCTAAAAGCCTCTTGGACACCACTGTCGTATCTGCCATCACCACCACCCCTGGCAGCGCGTTCCAGGCACCCACCACCCTCTGTGTAAAACAGAACTTACCCCGTACATCTTTAAAATTTGCCCCTCTCACCTTAAAGATGTGTCACCCAGTTTAATTTAGTTTCGTTTAGTTGAGAGATACAGGCCCTTCGGCCCACCGAGCCCGCTGCCGACCAGCGATCCCCGCACACTAAAGGGCCTGTCCCACCAGCATGCGATTCCATGCGGTGAGCGTGACCAAACCGGCAGCGGGGGCCGCGCGGAGGTCGGGTGAGTGGCGCAACGCGTCGCAAAGTGAGGCGAACTTGGAGCGAAATCTCAAAGGTAAGTTCGCCAGGACAGAGAGGGACACACAGAGAGGGGCACAGAGGCACACACAGAGGGCCACGGAGCCACACACATAGAGGGCCACGGAGGCACCTACAGAGAGGGTCACGGAGGCACAACGTCGAGGCGGTGTGTAATGCGTCGAGGCGACTGCGAGCCGACAAGCCGTTGCCGCGCGGAATTTTTGAACACGGTCAGTTTTTCGGAGCCCCGCGCGATGTCGGGACGAACTCCGCACAATTCCGCACGGCTCCGGCGATCGAAGTGGGACCGGCCCCGCGACGCCGGACGGCTCAAGCGACCACGTTAGGTCGCGCAAATTGCATGGAGTTGCATGCTGGGGGGACAGGCCCTTAACACCCAATATTCCCAACCCAAAGTATTATAGAGTTGCATTGTGACTGCCTGACTCTTATAATCAATTCCCCAACCAATGAAGGCAAGCAGGGTGTGCACCTTCTTATACTTAAGCTAGCCACAAATTGCTGGAGTAACTCAATGGGTCAGAGAGGATCTCTGGAGAAATATCTGCCTGACCCGCTGAGTTACTCCAGGAACTTTGTGTCTATCTTTAGTATTAACCAGCATCTGCAGTTATTCTTATGCCTTCTTATACTCAAACAGCAGGCCTATTGTTAAGGGTTACACAAAAAGCTGGAGAAACTCAGCGGGTGCAGCAGCATCTAAGGAGCGAAGGAGATAGGCGACGTTTCGGGCCTATTGTTAAGATTGTTAAGGGCTTGGACACACTAGAGCCAGGAAACATGTTCCCGATGTTGGGGGAGTCCAGAAGTGTTTAGGCCGAGAAAACGTGGAACATGGATAGTAGGTGCAGGAGAAGTAGACCATTCAGCCCTTCGAGCCAGCACCGTCATTCGACGTGATCACGGCTGATCATCCAGAACGTAGTGGCTGGGATTGTACACTCTGGAGTTTAGAAGGATGAGAGGGAATCTTATTGAAACATTTAAGATTATTAGGGATTTGGACACGCTAGGGGCAGGAAACATGTTCCCGATGTTGGGGGAGTCCAGAACCAGGGGCCACAGTTCAAGAATAAGGGGTAAAGCCATTTAGAACGGAGACGAGGAAACACTTTTTCTCACAGAGAGTGGTGAGTCTGTGGAATTCTCTGCCTCAGAGGGCGGTGGAGGCAGGTTCTCTGGATACTTTCAAGAGAGAGCTAGATAGGGCTCTTAAAGATAGCGGAGTCAGGGGATATGGGGAGAAGTCAGGAACGTGGTACTGATTGTGGATGATCAGCCGTGATCACATTGAATGGCGGTGCTGGTTCGCAGGGCTGAATGGCCTGCTCCTGCACTAATTGTCTATTGTCTATTGTACCTTTCATTAGAAATTAGTAGGATCAATTGAAAATGATTCAATTGCCTTGTAAAGCGTTTGCAATGTTGACAAATCCCTTGAGTATTTGGGCAACTAACACTAATACATTGTGGATTTAAACACCAAATTTTATTGACGCAATTAAGATGTGATTTTCCTCTAAATTTATTTTGAAATTACATTGGCCACGCATGGCAAATGATCAAACTGCATCATTCTGAGATTATTTCTCCAAGTGATGAGCCAAAATGTTAATGGACAAGGGCATGGAGCACGCACATTGTAGCGAGTGCAGCGTTTGTGGAGAACAGCGTTTATGGGGTGGTCAAAGATAGACACAAAAAGCTGGAGTAACTCAGCGGGACAGGCCAGCGTCTCTGGAGGGAAGGAACGGGCGACGTTTCGGCTGGAGACCCTTCTTCAGACTGAGAGTCAGGGGGGAGGGGGAGACTAATGGGCCCCGTCCCACTGTACAAGTTCGTCCAAGAGTTCGCCCATGTTTTGCCCGGATTCGAACTCGGAGATTTACGGCAATGGCCGCTCGTCGGTACTCGGGGCTCTCGTGGACAGTTTCCAACACGTTGAAAAATCTTCACGAGACTTCCCGAGCTTACCGCGTTTCCCGAGTACCTGCCGTTAACGTTACGAGCCGCTAAGAGACGCCCCCGAGCTCCGACGTACCCGCTACGTCCATTCTACGCGCTTACCACGAATTTTTTTAAACTCGGGAGAGCTCTTGGAATGAACTCGTACAGTGGGACAGGGCTTTAAAGGTATAGAAAGGTACAGGACAAATCACTAATGACCAAGGAAAGGTGGAGCCCACAATGGTCCATTGTTGGCTGTGGAAGAGGTGACAATGAAGAGATGCGAACAGTGAAACTAGCAGTTTGTTTAAGAAGGAACTGCAGATGCTGGAAAATCGAAGGCAGACAAAAATGCTGGAGAAACCCAGCGGGTGCGGCAGCATCTATGGAGCGAAGGAATAGGCGACGTTTCGTGTCGAGACCCTTCTTCAGACTGATGTGAGGATGGGGGGGGTGGGAGGAAGAAAGGAAGAGGTGGAAACAGCGGGCTGTGGGAGAGCTGGGAAGGGGAGGGGAAAGAAGGAGAAAGCAGGGACTACCTGAAATTGGAGAAGTCAATGTTCAAATAGTGAAACTAGCAGGATGACTAATGAAGGGGAGGGACAGCGAGAGAGCAAAGTCAGACTGAGAGGGTCTCAGAAGAAGGGTCTCGGTCTGAAACGTCACCCATTCCTTCTCTCCAGAGATGCTGCCTGACCCGCTGAGTTACTCCAGCATTTGGCGTCTATCTTTGGTTGAAACCAGCATCTGCAGTTCCTTCCGACTACTCCCTTCCGTTGACTCCATCTACACCTCACGCTGCCTCGGCAAGGCCGGCAGCATCATCAAGGACCAGTCGCACCCCTGGCCACTCCCTCTTCTCCCTCTCTCCCATCAGGCAAAAGGTACAGAAGTGTGAAAACGCACACCTCCAGATTCAGGGACAGTTTCTTCCCAGTTGTTATCAGGCAACTGAACCATCCTACCACAACCAGAGAGCAGCGCTGAACTACTATCGACCTCATTGGTGACCCTCGGCCTATACTTGACTGGACTATACTAAATATAGTCTTGCACTGAATATTAAAAAAAAATCTTGCACTAAATATTATTCACGTTATCATGTATCTGTACACTACGGACGGCTCGACTGTAATCACGTGGAGACTTTCCACTGACTGGACAGCAGCAACAAAAGCTTTTCATAGCAAATTAGATGCAGGATTAGGCCGATCAGCCCTTTGAGCCAGCACCACCATTCAATATGGTCATGGCTGATCATCCAGAATCGGTACCCCGTTCCTGCTTTCTTCGTTAAGGGTCTGTCCCACTTGGGTGATTTTTTTTGGCGACTGTCACGGTCGTAGCAGGTCGCCGAAAGAGCGGCGACTGTATTACCCCTCCCCCCACCCCCCCCCCCCCCCCCCCCCCACCATGACAATGGCTACGACAACCTACCGCCTAGTCGACGTCCAGCTACGGAAAGCTACCGACAACCGGCGGCCCATTAGGACGTCCCCCTACGATCACACCTACGACAACCGCCGTCCACCCACAACAAGCAACGACCCTGTCTGCGACAACTGTAGACAATTCAGTCGCCGGTGCCTGTCGCCGGTTGACGTGGGTAGTCGCCAATGGAATTCACCGAAGCCAGCACCCGGCGACAACCTGCGTCATCCCGGCGACAACCTACGACAGCGCCTACGTCAGGAGGAGTCGAGCCACGTCAAGCCCACAGTCGCCGAAAAGGTTTGAACGTTTCAAAGTCCAACGGTGACCAGAAAAACGTTACGACTCTTTAGGCGACTTGAGAAGACGACTCACGACCGCACAGGCATCACCACGCCACGACCATGTGGCGACAGCCTACTCGCCTGTAGTCGCCGAAAAAAATCACCTAAGTGGGACAGGGTCTTTAGCTTCGGTACACGTGACAATAAACAATAAACTACACTGAACTAAAGCATTGAGTTTGAGTGGGGATGGGGGGGGGGGGAATGGGGGAGGTATCAGTAGCTGCCTGACACACAGTGGTTAATCTGGGTCCTCAACTTGGGGCAAAATGTGTAGGAAAGAAGTGCAGATGCTAGTTTAAATCGAGGGCAGACGCAAAGTGCTGGAGTAGCTCGGCGGGACAGGCAGCATCTCTGGAGGGAAGGAATGGGCGACGTTTCGGGTCGAGACCCTTCTTCAGACTGATGTCAGGGGACTGGGTGGGACAGGGATAGAATATAGTCGGAAACCATGAGGCTGGTGGGAGAACTGGGAACGGGAAGGGGGACGGTGAGTAGAGGGAAAATTAGAGAAGTCAGCATTCATACCCATATAACTATATAACCATATAACAATTACAGCACGGAAACAGGCCCTCTCGGCCCTTCCAGTCCGTGCCGACCATTTATTTTCCCCTAGTCCCATCTACCTGCACTTAGACCATACCCCTCCATTCCCTTCCCGTCCATATACCTATCCACTTTACTTTTAAATGTTAAAATCGATCCTGCCTCCACCACTTCTGCAGGAAGATCATTCCACACAGCCACCACTCTCTGAGTAAAGAAGTTCCCCCTCATGTTACCCCTAAACTTCTGTTCCTCAATTCTCATGTCGTGCCCTCTTGTTTGAATCTTTCCTACCCTCAATGGGAAAAGCTTATCCACATCAACTCTGTCTATCCCTTTCATCATTTTAAAGACCTCAATCAAGTCCCCCCTTAACCTTCTGCGCTCCAAAGAATAAAGACCTAACTTGTTCAACCATTCTCTGTAACTTAGTTGCTGGAACCCAGGCAACATTCTAGTAAATCTCCTCTGTACTCTCTCTATTTTGTTGACATCCTTCCTATAATTAGGTGATCAAAATTGTACACCATACTCCAGAATTGGTCTCACCAATGCCTTGTACAATTTTAACATTACTTCCCTACTCCTATATTCAATGTTCTGATTTATAAAGGCCAGCACACCAAAAGCTTTCTTCACCACCCCATCTACATGCGATTCCACCTTCAGGGAACTATGCACAGTTATTCCTAGATTCCTCTGTTCCACAGCATTCCTCAATTCCCTACCATTTACCATGTACGTCCTATTTTGATTTGTCCTGCCAAGATGCAGCACCTCACACTTATCAGCATTAAACTCCATCTGCCATCTTTCAGCCCACTCTTCCAAATGGCCCAAATCTCTCTGTAGACTTTGAAAATCTACTTCATTATCCACAGCACCACCTATCTTAGTATCATCTGCATACTTACTTATCCAATTTTCCACCCCGTCATCCAGATCATTGATGTACACGACAAACAACAGTGGACCCAACGCAGATCCCTGAGGCACCCGCTGGGGTGTGAGCTGCCCAAGTGAAATGCGAGGTGCTGTTCCTCCAATTTGCGCTGGGCCTCACTCTGACAGTGGAGGAGGCCCAGGATAGAACGGTCAGATTGGGAATGGGAGGGGGAGTTGAGGTGCTGAGCCACCGGGAGATCAGGTTGGTTATTGCGGACCGAGCGATTGCCGAGCCCTCAGGGCGGGTGATAGCAGCTGATGACCTCAGCTGTACTCAAGCTGACGCTGTGTCGTATTTGTCAATTTGTCAATTATTATTACAATTATCATAACTTGTATTATTTATCAATTATGATTTATAAATGATCGTATTTGCATGAATTCCTGCCACAGAGACTCCACCATTAAAAGCCAGCGAGAGATCGATATAGACTCATCATCCTCAGTAAGAACATCATCCTCAGTATCCTCTGGTCGCTCTGCCTCTTGAATATGCCCTCCCCCTCTCTATCTCGGTGGCGCAGCGGTAGAGTTGCTGCCTTACAGCGAGTGTAGCGCCGGAGACCCGGGTTCGATCCCGACTACCGGGCGCTGTCTGTACGGAGTTTGCACGTTATCCCCGTGACCCGCGTGGGTTTTCTCCGAAATCTTCGGTTTCCTCCCACACTCCAAAGACGTGCAGGTTTGCAGGTTAATTGGCTTGGTATCAATGTAAAAAATGTCCCTAGTGGGTGTAGGATAGCGTTAATGTGCGGGGATCGCTGGTCGGCGCGGACCCGGTGGGCCGAAGGGCCTGTTTGCGCGGCTGTATCTCGAAACTAAACTACACTAGCCTCACCTGCCTGCGTTTGACTCGTATCCCTCTGAACCTGTCCTACCTATGTACCTGTCTGAATGTTTCTTAAACGCTGCTCAAATAATACCTGCGCCACTCCTCACACATTTGCAAAGATATGTAGGTTTGTAGGTTAATTGGCTTCTGTGAATTGTCCCTTGTGTGTCTAATATGGAACTTGTGCACAGGTGATCATTCCAGGCAGCTCCTCTAAAACTAAAAAAAAAACTAGGCTTTCCTCAAGTTATTTATGGCCTAAGAGAGTGGTGAGTCTGTGGAATTCTCTGCCTCAGTGGGCGGTGGAGGCCAATTCTCTGGATGCTTTCAAGAGAGAGCTAGATAGGGCTCTTAAAGATAGCGGAGTCAGGGGATATGGGGAGAAGGCAGGAACGGGGTACTGATTGGGGATGATCAGAAGGTAGTTGAGGCCAGTTCATTGGTTATATTTAAGAGGGAGTTATGGCTAAGGGAATCGGGGGGTATGGAGAGAAGGCAGGTACGGGATACTGAGTTGGATGATCAGCCTTGATCATATTGAATGGCGGTGCAGGCTCAAAGGGCCGAATGGCCTACTCCTGCACCTATTTTCTATGTTTCTATGTTTCTATGTCCTATGTGTGTCAGACGTAAATAGAAAGGCGGGATACCATAGAACTAGTGTAAACGGGTGATTAATGGCCGGCGTGGACTCGGTGGGCCGAAGGGCCTGTTTCCATGCTCTATCTTTCAATCAATCAGTCAAGAATAGTTCACTAAACCTGCAAGAACATCATAGAACAATGACTAGACAAACCTGGAGTTGAGGATAATTGTCTTGTAGACAATAGACAATAGGTGCAGGAGTAGGCCATTGGGCCCTTCGAGCCAGCACCGCTATTCAATGTGATCATGGCTGATCGTCCCCAATCAGTACCCCGTTCTTGCCTTCTCCCCATATCCCCTGACTCCGCTATCTTTAAGAGCCCTATCGAGCTCTCCCTTGAAAGTATCCAGAGAACCGGCCTCCACTGTGTGGTGGATGTTAATGTTATATTTTATGTAGTTGTGTGTCTTGTTGCTGTTTTATTTGTAACGCCACATGGTAATTTTAATTTCACTGTACAAGTGACAATAAACTGACCTTGAAACCTTGGAGAAGACTTGATGGGTCGAGTGGCCTAATTCTACCCCTATTCCTTAAGTGGGAGAGTCTAAGGCCAGAGAGGCCACAGCCACAGAATAAAAGGACGCACCTTTAGAAAGGAGATGAGGGGGAATTTCTTTAGTTAGAGGGTGGCGAATCTGTGGAATTCATTGCCACAGACGGCTGCAAGAGGAAACTGGAGCAGCTGGAGGAAACCTACACACCACACAGGCAAACTCCACACAGAAAGCACCCGAGGTCGGGATCGAACCTGGGACTAAAGGGCCTGTCCTACAAGCATGCAACTCTATGCGATGAACGTGATCAAACTAGGAGCGGGGGCCGCGCGGAGGTCGGGTGATCCCCTGTACAGGGCCGTTCCCACCAGCATGCGCCTGCATGCGGCAAGCGCGACCAAACCAGCAGCAGGGGCCGCGCGGAGGTCGGGTGAGTGGCGCAACGCGGCGCAAAGTGAGGCGAACTTGGAGCGAAGTCTAAGGTAAGTTCGCCAGGACAGAGAGGGGCACACAGAGAGGGGCACAGAGGCACACACACACAGAGGGCCACGGAGCCACACACATAGAGGGTCACGGAGGCACCTACAGAGAGGGTCACGGAGGCACGACGTCGAGGCGGTGTGTAATGCGTCGAGGCGACTGCGAGCCGACAAGCCGTTGCCACGCGGAATTTTTTAACATGGTCAGTTTTTCGGAGCCCCGCGCGATGTCGGGACGAACTCCGCACAATTCCGCACGGCTCCGGCGATCGAAGTGGGACCGGCCCCGCGACGCCGGACGGCTCAAGCGACCGCGTTAGGTCGCGCTCATCGCACGGAGTTGCATGCTGGTGGGACAGGCCCTTAACCCCGCTGCGCCACTGTGCCGCCCAATGCCGGCCATTGCTATTGTTGTCGTTGTAAACTCCACATCTTGTGACAGGAAGGATGAACGGTGGAGGCCGGCTAATACGCAAATCGACACAAAGGCGCTGGAGTAATCCGGCTGCATCTCTGGAGAAGGAGGTGACCTTTTGGGCTGACCCTGGTTCAGACTGAAGAGTCCTGCCCCGAGGTGTAAATATCTTCTGAGTGTGATTTCTCCAGTGCCTGATACGTACATTGTAGATGGCTCGTTAGTAATCAATGGTCTATCTGCCGACTGGTTCATAACATCATAAGAGAAAGGAGCAGAATTAGGCCATTCGGCCCATCAAGTCTACTCCGCCATTCAATCATGGCTGATCTATCTCTCCCTGCTAACCCCATTCTCCTGCCTTCTCCCCGTAACCCCCGACACCCGTACTAATCAAGAATCCGTCCATCTCTGCTTTAAAAATATCCACTGACTTGGCCTCCACAGCCGTCTGTGGCAAAACAATCCACAGATTCACCACCCTCTGACTAAAGAAATTCCTCCTCAAAGAACGTCCTTTAATTCTGAGGCTGCGGCCTCTGGTCATAGACTCTCCCACTAGTGGAAACATCCTCTCCACATCCACTCTGTCCGAGCCTTTCACTGTTCAGTACGTTTCAATGAGGTCACCCCCCCCCATTCCTCTAAACTCCAGCGAGTTCAGGCCTAGTGCCGTCATACGCAAAACACAAGCCTTTCCCTGTACCTCGACACACGTGACAATGAACTAGACTCAACCCAACTAAATATCGAATGGAAAGATTCCCCGATGACGTGATTATGAATTTCGTTAGCGATTTAATATGATATCGTTTTAAATTCCTCCCCTTCAGCTTGTGGGGATTTGCGTCTGATTTATTTAAATGTTATACCCGTATAATCCATTGCTTTCCGATTTGAAAAATTCCATCAACCTTCAGCGTTTGGCTGAGTGTCGCCAGTTAGCCTAAGATTCACTGTGCAGGATGGAACTGCAGATGCTGGTTTAAATCGAAGATAGACACAAAATGCTGGAGAGAATCTAAATGCTAGGCACAAAATAGAAACAGAAAATAGGTGCAGGAGGAGGCCATTCGGCCCTTCGAGCCAGCACCGCCATTCATTGTGATCACGGCTGATCGTCCCCAATCAATAACCCGTGCCTGCCTTCTCCCCATATCCCTTGTCTCCACTAGCACCTATAGCTCTATCGAACTCTCTCTTAAATCCATCCAGTGATTTGGCCTCCACTGCCCTCTGTGGCAGGGAATTCCACAATTTCACAACTCTCTGGGTGAAAAACGTTTTTCTCACCTCAGTCTGAAATGGCCCCCCCTTTATTCTAAGACTGTGGCCCCTGGATCTGGACTCGCCCAACATTGGGAACATTTTTCCTGCATCTAGCTTGTCCAGTCCTTTTATAATTTTTATATGTTTCTATAAGATCCCCCTCATCCTTCTAAGCTCTAGTGAATACAAGCCTAGTCTTTTCAATCTTTCCTCATATGACAGTCCCGCCATCCCAGGGATCAATCTCGTGAACCTACGCTGCACTGCCTCAATCATATTGAATGGTGGTGCAGGCTCGAAGGGCCGAATGGCCTACTCCTGCACCTATTTTCTATGATTCTATGATTCTATGATAACCCACGCTGCACTGCCTCGATCGCAAGGATGTCCTTCCTCAAATTAGGAGACCAGAACTGTACGCGATACTCCAGGTGTGGTCTCACCAGAGCCCTGTACAGCTGCATTGACTCAGCCGATCAGGCATTTCAGAGTCTGAAGAAGGGTCGCGACCCAAAACGTCACCGTCTCGTCCTATCTGGAGATGCTGCCTGTCCCGCTGAGTTACTCCAGCATTTTGTGCCTAGGCCTAAGATTCACTCCCTGGCCAGGCAGCGGAGTTTATAACCCCGCAAGATGGCCGGAATCTTCAAATATTTCATCGCGGCCTCAGAGGCGGTGATCGCTCCACCTGCGCGTAAAATCGTGCGCATTCCCTATCTGTCTGTCTGGGCGTGAGATCGATGAACAACAGTGGGAAGGTCATTTCATTGAACAAACATTATTTCCCCTCCCTTGGGAAATTTAACCGGATCTGAATGGAATTTCCAATGTGCATGTATAATGTGTATCGACTGAAAGTTGTTGCTTCAATCTCCCTTTGGCTCAAGAGTTGATCACCTCGGCTGTGGGAGAGCTACACGCCGGCAAAATCATTTGCACGTCCGTAGTTGCGGTTGAAGAGGATACAACACAAAAAGCTGGAGTAACTCACCGGGCGAGGCAGCATCTCTGCAGAGAAGGAGCGGGTCGGGTCGAGGTCTCGGGTCGAGACTTTCAGTTTCAGTTTCGAGACGCAGCGCAGAAACAGGCCCTTCGGCCCGCCGGGTCCGCGCCGACCAGCGATCCCCGCACACTGTCCCACGCACACTCGGGACAGTTTGACGCTCATACCAAGGATGCAAACCCAAGCCAATTAACCTACAAACCTGCACGTCTTTACAGTGCGGGAGGGAATCGAAGATCTCGGAGAAAACCCACGCTAACACGGGGAGAACGTACAAACTCCCTACAGACAGCGCCCGTAGTCGGGATCGAACTCGGGTTAACGTACGATGAGCGTTTGACAGCACTGGGCATGTACTCGCTGGAGTTTAGAAGGTTGAGGGGGGACCTCATTGAAACGTGCAGAATAGCGAAAGGCTTGGATAGAGTGGATGTGGAGAGGATGTTTCCACTAGTGGGAGAGTCTAGGACTAGAGGTCACAGCCTCAGAATTAAAGGGCATTCTTTTAGGAAGGAAATTAGGAAACATTTATTTAGTCAGAGAGTGGTGAATCTGTGGAATTCTTTGCCACAGACGGCTGTGGAGGCCAAGTCAGTGAATATTTTTAAGGCAGAGATAGATAGATTCTTGATTAGTACGGGTGCCAGGGGTTATGGGGAGAAGGCAGGGGAATGGAGTTGGGAGGGAGAGATAGATCAGCCTTGATTGAATGGCGGAGTAGACTTGATGGGCCGAATGGCCTAATTCCACTCCTGTCACTTATGACCTTATGACGGCCAGTGATCCCCATACACGAGCACTATTCTACACACTAGGAAAAAATTACAATTTTTACAGAAGCCAATTAACTGAAGGAGGGCCTCGACCCGAAACGTCGCCCATTCCTTCTCTCCGGAGATGCTGCCTGTCCCGCTGTGTTACTCCCACATTTTGTGTCTACCTTCGATTTAAAACAGCATCTGCACGTCTTTCCTGCACCACCTACAAACCTGCACGTCTTTGAAGTGTAGGAGGAAACCGGAGCAGCCGGAGAAAACTTTTTGTTTAATTTAATTTAGTTTAGTTCAGAGACACAGCATGGAAACAGGCCCTTCGGCCCATCAACAGTCTGCCCCGACCAGCCAATCACTCCGTGCAGTAGTTCTATCCCACCATCACGGGACAATTAACCTACGAACCTGCACGTCTTTAGAGCGTAGGAGGAACCCGGAGCACCCGGAGAAAACCCACGCAGGTCACGGGGAGAACGTGCAGACTTTACAAATGAGGGGTCGGCCATTTTGAACGGAGATGAGGAAAAACGTTTTCACCCAGAGAGTTGTGAATCTGCCGAATTCTCTGCCTCAGAGGGCGGTGGAGGCCGGTTCTCTGGACGCTTTCAAGAGAGAGCTAGATAGGGCTCTTAAAGATAGCGGAGTCAGGGGATATGGGGAGAAGGCAGGAACGGGTTACTGATTGGGGATGATCAGCCATGATCACATTGAATGGCGGTGCTGGCTCGAAGGGCCGAATGGCCTCCTCCCGCGCCTGTTGTCTATTGTCTATTGAGAACGTACAAACTCCATACAGGCAGCGCCCGTAGTCAGGATCGAACCGGGGACTCTGGTGCTGTTATGCAGCACCTCGACCGCTGCGCCACCGTGCCAGATCTTACATCACGACTTTATTTAAGGTCATCTCGAACACTCGCCCTTGGAGAGCTCAGATCGCATTAAAATTCATTGCCATTAATTCCTCAAACAATCCTGAACTCAATAATATCTCAATGTATGATTGTGAATTTAACCGAGAAATCTCACTCTCCGAGCACCAACAGGGATATGGACCAAGCGCAGGCAGGGGGAGGACTCGTGCAGCTGGGACATGTTGGCCGGTGTGGGCAAGTTGGGCCGAAGGGCCTGTGTCCTCACTGTATCACTCTATGACTCTGCTTTCCAGAGATGAGAGGGGCTCGCCGCTCGATCTCCTCTCTCATCGGGGGGCTTTGGAAAATTGGACACGGGCAGGAGAAAGTCCTTGTGCAACAATTTAAATCTAATCCACTGGCTTTTGACAGAGAGATTGAAGCAACGCATGGATTTTTCAAAGTAGGTCTTTGCTGACACAGAGCTAAAAACAGCATCGGAGATTACCGGGCAGTGAGAAGCATCTTCATTTGTCAAAAGCAATCATCTAGTCCACACGTGGCAACGGTGACCTCCTTAACTAGTCCGGCCTATATGTGACTCCCGTCCCATAGTGTCGGAAGGAAGAGACCGTGTTCCATTTGTACGCGCAGTGTGAGAGGCTGCATCGCCTGTTCGACTATCCGAAGGGGTCTGCTGCTTACGTTTTGGAGACATCACTTTAGCCCCACCACGCTCCTGATATTTGGGCACCCGTTACAGAGGGGAGAGGGTCGGGAGGGAGGGAGGGCAGATATCCCTCAGGAGAAATCGAATATAGGAGCAAAGAGGTCCTTCCGCAGTTGCACAGAGCCCGAGTGAGAACACACCTGGAGTATTGTGTGCAGTTTTGGTCCCCTAATTTGAGGAAGGACATTCTTGCTATTGAGGGAGTGCAGCGTAGGATTAATTCCCGGGATGGCGGGACTGTCATATGCTGAGAGAATGGAGCGGCTGGGCTTGTATACTCTGGAGTTTAGAAGGATGAGAGGGGATCTCATTGAAACATATAAGATTGTTAAGGGCTTGGATCACGGCTGCGAGAATGGGGTGGCTGGGCTTGTATACTCTGGAATTTAGGAGGATGAGAGGGCATCTTATGGAACCATATAAGATTATTAAGGGCTTGGACACGCTAGAGGCAGGAAACATGTTCCCGATGTTGGGGGAGTCCAGAACCAGGGGTCACAGTTTAAGAATAAGGAGTAGGCCATTTAGAATGGAGACGCGGAAACACTTTTTCTCGCAAAGAGTTGTGAGTCTGTGGAATTCTCTGCCTCAGAGGGCGGTGGAGGCCGGTTCTCTGGATGCTTTCAAGAGGGAGCTAGATAGGGCTCCTAAAGATAGCAGAGTCAGGGGATATGGGGGAAAAGGCAGGAACGGGGTACTGATTGGGGATGATCAGCCATGGTCACATTGAATGGCGGTGCTGGCTTGAAGGGCCGAATGGCCTACTCCTGCACCTGTTGTCTATTGTCTATTGTCTATCCCTGTCCGTGTGCCCCTGGACCCGGTCAAGATGGCCGTTCGCGGGTCCAGGCAGCGGGTAGTCGGCTGCCTGCCCCGTTTCTGGGCCCGTGTGTCCCTGGAGCGGGAACACGCGGTGTCCATGGGGACTCTGGAGGCCTTCCGTCAACGCTGGTCGCCGCGGGAGATCATTGATAAATTTGGCGTCATATTAATTTGATAATTGTTTGCTTGTGAAACTGTCAACACAGGCCGTCTTGGATTATGTTAATACTCTGTACGTTTAATTTTATTTTTTGAATAAAAGTATTTGTATAATTAAAAAAAAAAAAATTTTTATTAAAAAAATGAGTCGGAAGGAATTACGGATGCTGGTTAACACCGAAGATAAGACATAAAATAGCTGGAGAAACTCAGCGGGACAGGCAGCGTCTCCGGACAAAAAAGACCAGGTGGTGTTTCGGTGTCCGAAGAAGGGTCTCGACCCAAAACGCCATCTGTTCCTCTTCTCCAGCGGTGCTGCCTGTCCCGCTGAGTTACCCCAGCATCGTGTGTCCATTTCCAATGCCATTGTAATGCGATTGAAAGGCCTGGACAGAGTGGATGTGGAGAGGAACGTAAGATCATAGGATCATGAGAGATGAGGCCATTTGGCCCATCAATTCTACTCTGCCATTCAATCATGGCTGATCTAACGTTCCATCCTAAAAGCCCTGCCCCACGGCACGAGTTCATTCCAAGAGCTCTCCCCGAGTTTGCCCTGATTCGAAATCGGAGATTTGCGGTAATGGCCGCTCGTTGGTGCTCGGGGCTCTCGTGGACATCTTTCAACGGTTGAAAAATCTTCACGAGTCTTCCCGAGCTTACCTGCCGCTAGCGTTAGCGGCAGAGTCGCTGCCTCACAGCGCCGGAGACCCGGGTTCGATCCTGACTGCGGGCGCTGTCCGTACGGAGTTTGTACGTTCTCCCTGTGAATTTTCTCCGAGGCCTTTGGTTCCTCCCACACTCTGGGGGTTAATTGGCTTGGTATAAATGTTTTAAAAAATTGTCCCTAGTGTGTGTGTGGGAGGGGGTAGCGATAATGTGACAATAGACAATAGACAATAGGTGCAGGAGTAGGCCATTCGGTCCTTCGAGCCAGCACCGCCATTCAATGTGATCATGGCTGATCATCCCCAATCAGTACCCCGTTCCTGCCTTCTCCCCATATCCCCTGACTCCGCTATCTTTAGGAGCCCTATCTAGCTCTCTCTTGAGGGGATCGCCGGTCAGCAGGGTCTCGGCGGGGCCGAAGGGTCTTTTTCCGCGCTGTATGTCTGACGCTAAAGCAAAAATAAGCTAATCATTATACTAACTGCTCCCCAGCTCATTACTGCTTGTGGCACCTGGCTGTGCAAGAATTGGATGCTGGAACCTTTGCTCCAAAGATGCTTGAGACATGTTTAAGTCAGGGAGAGGATGAGGTATGCAAATCGTCCTTGGCGTCAAAAAGCAAACTTCATGTTTCTCAGTAACTGATGCCCCTGTTGTGAAGTGGAACTCATCGCTTGATTAATCGGAAGAAATCTTAACGAGCCGGTTGCAAAGAAGTTCCAGTCCGAAGAAGGGTCTCGACCCGAAACGTCACCTATTTCCTCCGCTCCATGGACGCTGCCTCACCCGCTGAGTTTCTCCAGCAATTTCTGTCGACCTTCCATTTTTCCAGCATCCGCAGTTCTTTCTTACACACTTCCAAATGTTCTTCAAGGGAAGGAACTGCAGGCGCCGGTTTACACCGAAGGCAGACGCAAAAAGCCGGAGTAACTCAGCGGGACGGGCAGCGTCTCTGGAGAGAGAAGGAACGGGTGACGTTTCCGGTCGAGACCCTTCTTCAGACTGAGAGTCGGGGGAGAGAGAGAGAGAGAGACACACACACACACACAAAGAGATATGGATGGGTAAGGTGTGAAAAAGAGAGATCAAAAGGGGTCAAGGGTCAAGGAAAATCTGGGATGGATTGTCGTTAGCTGAGGGGAACGTGACTGTGGGGCGCGCAATCAGTAAAACGTGATCAGGAGGACAGGGAAACCAGTCGGAGAACTGGGATGGGAGAGGGACGGAGAGAGAGGGAAAGCAAGTGTTACTTGAAGTTAGAGAAATCAATGTTCATACCGCTGGGGTGTGTGAGCTGCCCGAGCGAAATACGAGGTGCTGTTCCTCCAATCTGCGCTGGGCCTCACTCTGACAGTGGAGGAGGCCCAGGACAGACAGGTCAGTGTGGGAATGGGAGGGGGGAGTTGAAGAGTTTGGCAACCTGGAGATGGTGGTAATGCCCCACTTGCAAAAGATGAAATCAAATGGAAGTGAAATTTGGATCGGGCATTAGGATCTGGCTTCTGCCTTTATCTCACGCATTAGGCAGCCAGTGACCCCAGTCTGTGTTTACGGTCGGGTGGACAGTTCGGTTAGACGGATGGCTGGATCTGCCAATTGACAATAGACAACAGGTGCAGGAGTAGGCCATTCGGCCCTTCGAGCCAGCACCACCATTCAATGTGATCATGGCTGATCATCCCCAATCAGTGCCCCGTTCCTGCCTTCTCCCCTGACTCCACTATCTTTAAGAGCCCTATCTAGCTCTCTCCAGAGAACCGGCCTCCACCGCCCTCTGAGGCAGAGAATTCCACAGACTCACAACTCTCTGTGTGAAAAAGTGTTTCCCGTCTCCGTTCTAAATGGCTTACCCCTTTTTCTTAAACTGTGGCCCCTGGTTCTAGACTCCCCCAACATCGGGAACATGTTTCCTGCCTCTAGCGTGTCCAAACCCTTAATAATCTTATATGTTTCCATAAGATGCCCTCTCATCCTCCTAAATTCCAGAGTGTACAAGCCCAGCCGCTCCATTCTCGCAGCCGTGATCGCATTGAATGGCGGTGCTGGCTCGAAGGGCCGAATGGCCTACTCATGCACCTATTGTCTATTGTCTATAGTATATAACAGTCCCGCCATCCCGGGCATTAACCTGGTGAATCTACTCTGCACTCCCTCAGAAGCAAGAATGTCCTTCCTCAAATTAGGGGACCAAAACTGTACACAATACTGCAGGTGTGGTCTCACCAGGGCCCTGTACAACTGCAGGAGGACCTCTTTGCTTCTGTACGCAACTCCTCTTGTTACAATCTGCTGCCTGTCTGCTGTTATCATGCACATTAGGCAGCAGTGACCCCCGGTCTGTATTTCTGGTCGGGTGGACAGTTCGATGAGACGGATGGCTGGATCTACCCAATTGATAAACGCCGGGGATGACAGGAAGGCTGATAAAAGCCGAAGGAAACGGACAGATGCTTAAGATAAATCGATGGGGGAGATTGATTGATGGGGAGAGGGAAGTGGAGACACAGTGAGACAGATACTATCAGTTAGTCGGCGAGGCAGATCGGGGGATTATAGATAGAAACTGATGGATGCGGTGAGATAGGCAGGTAAACAGCAAGGCCCGAACATCAGAGAGTGAGATAGATCGGAAGATAGGTAGGGATAAGAGTTTGTTGTGGCGAGACGGACTGACAGAACATAATAAGGTTCTGTTGACTCGGGTTCCCAGCGGATAACGTGCTCTTATGTCTGAATCAGGAGATGATGGAAACAGATCTATTCCAGACAGCTGAACACCAGCCTTGCACTGAGGAAGCACGGTAACACAGAGGTGCCTCACTGGGCCTGTCCCACTTGGACGACCTACTCCACGAGTTTAGGAGACCCTAGACAAGTTGAAAAAAATGTCAAGGTCGTGTTACACCTTGGCAGGTGCTACACCTTGGCAGGACAAATCAAAATAGGACGTACATTGTAAACGGTAGGGAATTGAAGAATACAGTTGAACAGAGGGATCTGGGAATAACCGTGCATAGTTCCTTGAAGGTGGAATCTCATATAGATAGGGTGGTAAAGAAAGCTTTTGGTATGCTAGCCTTTATAAATCAGAGCATTGAGTATAGAAGCTGGGATGTAATGTTAAAATTGTACAAGGCATTGGTGAGACCAAATCTGGAGTATGGTGTACAATTTTGGTCGCACAATTATAGGAAGGATGTCAACAAAATAGAGAGGGTACAGAGGAGATTTACTAGAATGTTGCCTGGGTTTCAACAGCTAAGTTACAGAGATAGGTTGAATAAGTTAGGTCTTTATTCTCTGGAGCGCAGAAGGTTAAGGGGGGACTTGATTGAGGTCTTTAAAATGATGAGAGGGATAGACAGAGTTGATGTGGACAAGCTTTTCCCTTTGAGAATAGGGAAGATTCAAACAAGAGGACATGACTTTAGAATTAAGGGACAGAGGTTTAGGGGTAACATGAGGGGGAACTTCTTTACTCAGAGAGTGGTAGCGGTGTGGAATGAGCTTCCAGTGGAAGTGGTGGCGGCAGGTTCGTTGGTATCATTTAAAAATAAATTGGATAGGCATATGGATGAGAAGGGTATGGAGGGTTATGGTATGAGTGCAGGCAGGTGGGACTAAGGGAAAAAAGTTGTTCGGCACGGACTTGAAGGGCCGAGATGGCCTGTTTCCGTGCTGTAATTGTGATATGGTTATTATATGGTGTTGACTCGTCGAAGTATAGGACCTCCTACGACTATGTCTACGACCTCCTACAACCCCCCTCGACCTCAGTCTTCCACTCCTATGACCAACTACAACCAGCTACGAGTGGAAAATGATCACAGGATAAAATTATGTTGTTAACGAAGGAACTGCAGATGCTGGAGAATCGAGGGTTACACAAAAAGCTGGAGAAACTCAGCGGGTGCAGCAGCATCTAAGGAGCGAAGGAGATAGGCGACGTTTCGGGTCGAGACCCTTCTTCAGACTGGTGAAGGGTCTGAAGAAGGGTCTCCAGTCTGAAGAAGGGTCTCGGCCCGAAACGTCGCCTATCTCCTTCGCTCCTTAGATGCTGCTGCACCCGCTGAGTTTCTCCAGCTTTTTGTGATAAAATGATGTCGTGTTTGCATTTTTGTCTCGGGCCAGTTACCGACCTACGACCTACCTACGAGTAAAATGTATCCATTTTTTCCATGCCGACCTTTTTTTCACTCGTGGGCATTTTTCATCATGCTGGATAAAACGCCGCGGCCTACTTGAGGCCACGAGTGCGCGGAGACCCCTCACGAGCGCGGTGAAGAGTAAATGCCCTGTCCCGCGGTACGAGCTCATTCCACGAGTTCTCCCGAGATTCGAACTCGGAGATTTACGGTAATGGCCGCTCGTCGGTACTCGGGGCTCTCGTGGACATTTTTTCAACGTGTTGAAAAAACTTCACGAGTCTTCCCGTGCTTACCTGCCCGTTAGCGAGTCTTCCCGAGCGCCTGCCGTTAACGCTACGAGCTGCTAAGAGACGTCCCCAAGCTCCGATGTACCAGCTACGTTCATTCTCCGTGCTTATATTTTTTTAAACTCGGGAGAGCTCTTGGAATGAACTGGTACCGTGGGGCAGGGCTATTACGGAGACCTCCTACGACCTCGTGGCGACCATGCTGCGAGTATGAGTCAAGTGCAGAGGTCGCCAATTAGGTCGTGAAAGGGTACAGGAGCTTCACAGCGCCAAGGTCCCGTGATCACAGTCAGACAGACACTACCTGCACTCAGACCATACCCCTCCATTCCCATCCCGTCCATATACCTATCCACTTTACTTTTAAATGATAAAATCGATCCTGCCTCCACCACTTCTGCTGGAAGATCATTCCACACAGCCACCACTCTCTGAGTAAAGAAGTTCCCCCTCATGTTACCCCTAAACTTCTGTCCCTTAATTCTCATGTCATGCCCTCTTGTTTGAATCTTCCCTACCCTCAATGGGAAAAGCTTATCCACGTCAACTCTGTCTATCCCTTTCATCATTTTAAAGACCTCAATCAAGTCCCCCCTTAACCTTCTGCGCTCCAAAGAATAAAGACCTAACTTGTTCAACCTTTCTCTGTAACATAGTTGCTGGAACCCAGGCAACATTCTAGTAAATCTCCTCTGTACTCTCTCTATTCTGTCGACATCCTATAATTAGGCGACCAAAATTGTACACCATACTCCAGAATTGGTCTCACCAATGCCTTGTACAATGTGCAAGGTAGTGTGCAAAAAAGAACTGCAGATGATGGATTAAATCGGAGGGAGACCAAAAAATGCTGGAGTAACTCAGCGGGCGAAGCAGCATCTCTGGAGAGAAGGAACGGGCGACGTTTCGGGTCGAGACCCTTCTTCAGACAAAAACTGCTTCTTGGGGAGGGAGACTGCAACCTTCACAAGGTCCACCCTGTTTCGACGAATGCAATCAACCCGGCGTGCACAAACGGAAGATCAAACAGAACGAGTTGTCTTACAACTTTAGGCTGTGCACGCCGTGCCCAATAAGAAGTACCTGCCTCTTCAGACATTCCTTCAATAGCATGAATGTCCTTCCTCAAATTAGGAGACCAAAACTGCAGGCAATACTCCAGGTGCGGACTCACCAGGGCCCTGTACAACTGATGTAGGACCTCCTTGCTCCTAATAAAATCCTCTCGCAATGAAGGCCAACATGCCATTGGCTTTTTTCACTGCCTGCTGTACCTGCAGGCTTACTTTCAGCGTGCAGGAAAGAACTGCAGATGCTGGTTTAAAACGAAGGAAGACACAAAATGCTGGAGTAACTCAGCGGGCGAGGCAGCATCTCTGTGGGGAGGGAACGGGCGACGTTTCAGGTCGAGACCCTTCCTCAGACAAATCCGTTGCCCGTTCCTTCTCTCCAGAGATGCTGCCTCACCCGCTGAGTGACTCCAGCATTTTGTGTCTTGGTGCATGGGTAGGGCAGGTTTGGAGGAGTATGGACCCAACGCGGGCAGGTGGGACTAGCGTAGCTGGGACATTGTTGGCCGGTGTGGGTAAGTTGGGCCGAAGGGCCTGTTTCCGTGCTGTATCTACACTGCGGAGCTCCCAACACGGGCGGCGCTGACTTTAACATCGCGGAGTCCTGGAACCCTTTGCTGGGGGTCGCCCAGCGCGAGTCTCCGCCCAGCGCGAGTCTCCGCCCAGCGGGGTCTGTGGTCATCGGGAGCCGCGGACTCCGGTGGAGGGCGGTCGATTCAGAGGTCCAGGCCGCTGAGGATGTTCTCCCGTTCGACGTTGCGGTTCTATCGTTCCCGGCGAGAGGGCCTGAACATCGGGCCGACTGTAGCGGCGACTACGGGGCGCTCGGGAACCCCCGACCACGGGTGAACATCGGGGAACATCGGCGAGGAGGTTGACTGGACTTTGGTTCCTTCCCTCACAGTGGGGAACTTTGGTGCCGCTGTGGGGAGGTTTGTGTTGTGGACTACTGCGTTCTGTGTTTTGTGTATATTATTACATAGAAACATAGAAAATAGGTGCAGGAGTAGGCCATTCGGCCCTTCGAGCCAGCACCACCATTCATTGTGATCATGGCTGATCGTCCCCAATCAATAACCCGTGCCTGCCTTCTCCCCATATCCCTTGGCTCCACCAGCCCCGAGAGCTCTATCTAACTCTCTCTTAAATTCATCCAGTGATTTGGCCTCCGCTGCCCTCTGTGGCAGGGAATTCCACAAATTCACAACTCTCTGGGTGAAAAAGTTTTTTCTCACCTCAGTCTTAAATGGCCTCCCCTTTATTCTAAAACTGTGGCCCCTGGTTCTGGACTCACCCAACATTGGGAACATTTTTCCTCCATCTAGCTTGTCCAGTCCTTTTATAATGTTATATGTTTCTATAAGATACTCCCCTCATCCTTCTAAACTCCAGTGAATACAAGCCTAGTCTTTTCAATCTTTCCTCATGTGACAGTCCCGCCATCCCAGGGATCAATCTCGTGAACCTCTGCCACAGAAGGTAGTTGAGGCCAGTTTGTTGGCTATATTTAAGAGGGAGTTAGATGTGGCCCTTGTGGCTAAAAGGGATCACGGGGTATGGAGAGAAGGCAGATCTGTGTGGAATGATCTTCCAGCAGAAGTGGTGGAGGCAGGATCGATTGTAACATTTAAAAGTAAAGTGGATAGGTATATGGACGGGAAGGGAATGGAGGGGTATGGTCTGAGTTCAGGTAGATGGGACTAGGGGAAAATAAATGGTCGGCACGGACTGCAAGGGCCGAGAAGGCCTGTTTCTGTGCTCTAATTGTTATATGGTTATATGGTACAGGATACTGAGTTGGATGATCAGCCATGATCATATTGAATGGCGGTGCAGGCCCGAAGTGGCCTACTCCTGCACCTATTTTCTATGATTCTATGATTCTATGATAACCTACGCTGCACTGCCTCGATCACAAGGATGTCCTTCCTCAAATGAGGAGGCCAAAACTGTACGCAATACTCCAGATGTGGTCTCACCAGGGCCCTGTACAACTGCAGAAGAATGACTGTAAGGGAAAGGGAATTTCGTTGTCTCTTAATTGACGACAATGACAATAAACTAAATCAAATCGAATCACTCTGCGACTCTGCGAGTTACTCCGGCATTTCTGTGTCGAACCGAGGATGGTTATTGAAGGCGCGGTGGAACGCAGTGGAATGTCAAACCCTTTAACATAGTGGATGAACTGTGTACATCCCGTGAGGTTCGACATCAGATTTAATGAGTTGCTGGAGATACTGTAATGTAACATTAGCCTCCCCATAGTATACTGAACTGAACGAAAGGCTTATTTCGCTCTGTTGTTGCCATGCATGATGAGTGCCTAACACCATCCTGCCCGCACAAGGCAAGGGCAGTAATTGAATCTACGTGAGGAATGAATTGGCAGCTTTCGTAGGCCAATCTCCAATTTATTTCCATGCCTTCTGCCTGCCCGTGAGAAATGCCGCAAGGTTCCCCGACCTATCGGAGAAAGCGAGTCTCAGGAACTGAACAGAGAGGCGAGGTAAACGCTAGTTTAGTATAGAGTCTGAAGTAGGATCTGGACCCGAAACTGCCTCACCCGCTGAGTTTCTCCAGCATTTTTGTCCACCTTCTGCTAGTATAGTTTAGTTTAGTTTAGTTTGGAGATACAGTGTTAGTAGAGTTGCCAACTGTCCCGTATTAGCCGGGACATCCCGTATATTGGGCTAAATTGGTTTGTCCCGTACGGGACCGCCCTTGTCCCGTATTTGACTGCTGCTACTCGGGTCGAGGGGACTGTCGGGTCGAAACGCCGCGTCCGGCCCCGCCTCACCCGTCCCGACGTCGTGCAGCCCATGGAGTGCAGCAGCAGCAGCAGTGCCTCGCCCGTGGCCCCGTCGGTCGGCAGCCCGGCCAGCTGTCCGACCTTCGGACCCTCGCTTAACGCCGGCACCACCACCACCCCTCCTTCTCACGGCCGATCATCGGTTCATGAGTTGGACGGGGCGCCGGGCTTTGCGGCCCGGGGCCAAAACTCCTCAGCTGGCCCGCCGGCTGGGCTTTGTGTGCAGTCCAGCACCCGGGCCCAACTCATCATTCACCCAGCCACGGCCCAGTCGGTCAACGAATTGCTGTCGGGAATTTGTCCCGTATTTTGACCTTTTGTCCCTTATTTGGGAGTGAGGAAGTTGGCAACCCTAGACGCTAGCCATTCATCCCTCGAACACCTGGATAAGAGAGACCCCTACGCCAGACTCCTATTCATAGACCACAGCTCTGCCTTTAATACCATTACACCATCCAAGCTTATTGAGGGAGTGCAGTGTAGGTTTACAAGGTTCATTCCTGGATGGCGGGACTGTCGTATGCTGAGAGAATGGAGCGGCTGGGCTTGTACACTCTGGACTTTAGAAGGATGAGAGAGAATCTTATTGAAACATATACGATTATTAAAGGTTTGGGCACGCTAGAGGCAGGAAACATGTTCCCGATGTTGGGGGAGACCAGAACCAGGGGCCACAGTTTAAGAATAAGGAGTAGGCCATTTAGAACGGAGACATGGAAACATTTTTTCACACAGAGAGTTGTGAGTCTGTGGAATTCTCTGCCTCAGAGGGCAGTGGAGATCTCTGGATACTTTCAAGAGAAAGCTTGATAGGGTTCTTAAAGATAGCGGAGTCAGGGGATATGGGGAGAAGGCAGGAACGGGGTACTGATTGTGGATGATCAGCCATGATCACATTGAATGACGGTGCTGGATTGAAGGGCTCCTGCACCCATTGTCTATAATGTATCTGTACACTGTAAAGGGCTCGATTGCAGTCACGTATTGTCTTTCCGCTGACTGGATAGCGCTCAACAAAAAGCTTTCCGCTTTCCAAGGTATGCGAATAGTGGCAAACAAAGGGCACTTTCTAAGTTACAAATCGGAGGGGGGAAGGACAATGGAGATCTGGCGTGGGGGGGGGGGGGCATCGTGAGGGAGGGGGGAGGAGAGAAGAACAAAGGGGAGGGAGGGGAGGGGGTGGGGAATTTGTAACTGTCAGGGTACTTTATGTGGTAAAGGGCCTGTCCTACCAGCATGCAACTCCATGCGATGAGCGCGATCAAACTAGAAGCGGGGGCCGCGCGGAGGGCGGGTGATCCCCTGTACAGGGCCGTTCCCACCAGCATGCGCCTGCATGCGGCAAGCGCGACCAAACCGGCAGCGAGGGCCGCGCGGCGCAAAGTGAGGCGAACTTGGAGCGAAGTCTTAAAGGTAAGTTCGCCAGGACAGGGAGGGGCACACAGAGAGGGGCACAGAGGCACACACACACACACAGGGCCACGGAGCCACACACATAGAGGGTCACGGAGGCACCTACAGAAAGGTTCACGGAGGCACGACGTCGAGGCGGTGCGTAATGCGTCGAGGCGACTGCAAGCCGACAAGCCGTTGCCGCGCGGAATTTTTGGACATAGTCAGTTTTTCGGAGCCCCGCGCGATGTCGGGACGAACTCCGCACAATGGCTCCGGCGATCGAAGTGGGACCGGCCCCGCGACGCCGGACGGCTCAAGCGACCATGTTAGGTTGTGCTCATTGCATAGAGTTGCATGCTGGTGGGACAGGCCCTTAACTATTCGCTTACCTTGAGTATGCGAGCAAAGAAATTCACTAATGACTTGTCAAGTATTCAATTCAATGTTACATGGTGTGCTAACAAGCTCTTGTTTGGGACAATATACAAGGTCCCCTAACCATGCAAAATTAACCTTGGAAGATTCTTCACGAGGATGTTGCCAGGACTTGAGGGTGCGAGCTATAGGGAGAGGTTGTGTAGGCTGGGTCTCTGTTCCATGGAGCGCAGGAGGAATTGAATTGAATTGAATTGAATTGAATTCCTTTATTGTCATTCAGACCTTTCGGTCTGAACGAAATTACGTGCCTGCAGTCATACATATATAAAAATAACAATACCGTACAATAAACACAAAATTAACATCCACCACAGTGAGTTCACCAAACCTCCTCACTGTGGTGGAAGGCAAAAGTCTTAGGGTCACTGTCTTTCTCCCCTCCTTATTCTCCCTCTGCGCTGAGGAGATCCAGGCCTCCGCCACCGCTGACGCCGGAACACCGCCACAGGCCCGCCGCTGGAACACCGCCACAGGGCCCGCCGCTGGAACACCGCCACAGGGCCCGCCGCTGGAACACCGCCCCAGGGCCCGCCGCCGGAACGTCGCTGGAGCACCGCAGCTCCCGAGACCCAGGTCGCCGCTGGAGCACCACAGCTCCCGAATCCCAGGCCGCCGCTGGAGCACCGCAGCTCAGAGGGAACCAGGCCGCCGCTGGAGCACCGCAGCTCAGAGGGAACCAGGCCGCCGCTGGAGCACCGCAGCTCTCGAATCCCAGGCCGCCGCTGGAGCACCGCAGCTCAGAGGGAACCAGGCCGCCGTTGGAGCACCACAGCTCCAGAAGCCCAGGTCGCCGCCGAAAGCCAGGTCGCCGCTGAAGCTCTGAAGGCCGTGCCGCCGCCGCTGGAAGCTGGAAGGCCGTCACCAGGGCCTCAGCACAGACGGAGACGGTGTCGGGGGACACGACAGGAAAAGTCGCATCCCCCCGAAGGGAGAGACTAAAACCCCGTTTCTCCCACCCCCCCCCCCCCCCCCCCACACACATACACAGCCCAACAAACCAAAAATAAACACCAAAAACAGGGACGAGGACAAAAATAAAATAAAAGACAGACGGACTGCAGGCGAGCCGCAGCTGACAAGCAGCGCCGCCACTTCCGGATGAGGGGTGATCTTATAGTGGTGTATAAAATCATGAGAGGAATAGATCGGGTCGACGCACAGGCGCACAGTCGCGTGCCCGAGACGAAAGAGGAGTCATTCAGAAAACTACCGTCGAGGGGATTTTCCACTCTGCCAAAATCTATCCCCCTCAATCATGAGCGGAATAGATCGGGTAGATACACAGAGTCTCTTGCCCAGAGTAGGTGAATCGAGGACCAGAGGACGTAGCTTCAAGATGAAGGGGAAAAGATTTAATAGGAATCAGAGGGGTAACTTTTTCACACAAAGGGTGGTGGGTGTATGGAACGAGCTGCCAGAGGAGGTAGTTGAGCCTGGGATTATCCCAACATTTAAGACACAGTTAGAAAGGGAAATGGATAGGACAGGTTTGGAGGGATCTGGACCAAACGCGGGCAGGTGGGACTGGTGTAGCTGGGACATTGCTGGCCAGTGTGGGCGAGTTGGGCCGAAGGGCCTGTTTCCACACTGTATCGCTCTGTGACATCTTCATAAAGGTGCAGAGTCTATAGACGACTAAACTAACGTTTGTCGCTCATTGAGAATGCGGCTACACTTGAACGTAAATGACACTTTAAATCTTTGAGTTTAGTTTATTAGTATCACGTGGACTGAGGTACAGTGAAAAGCCTTTCAGTTTGGCTTAGTTCAGAGATACAGCACGGAAACAGGCCGACCAGCGATCCCCGCACACTAACACTACTCTGCACACACTAGGGACAATTGTACATTTATGCCAAGACAATTGACCCACAAACCAGCACGTCTTTGGAGTGTGGGAGGAAACCGGAGGTCTCGGAGAAAACCCACGCGGGTCACGGGGAGAACGTGCAAACTCCGTACAGGCAGCACCCGTAGTCGGGATCGAACCGGGGTCTCTGGCGCTGTAAGGCAGCAGCTCTGACCTACCCCTGCACCTATTTTCTATGTTTCTGCCCCCGGCAGCTCGTTCCATACACGCACCACCATTTTGTGTGAAAAATGGCCGCTCAGGTTCCCTTTAAGTCTTTCCCCCCCTTCACCTTAAACCCATGTCCGAAGGTGGACACAAAAAGCTGGAGTCCCGCCGAGTTACTCCAGCTTTTTGCGTCTATCTTCGGTTTGAACCAGCGTCTGCAGTTCCTTCCCGCACGTTAAACCGATGCCCTCTGGTTCTCGACTCCCCTACTCTGAGTAGAGCCAGTCTATTTCTCAGCACTAGCCTCTGTGGCTCATTGGGAATCCGGGCCACACTTGGACATAAATCACACACCTGGCTTTAAATCTTAATGATACGGTGTCAGAACACCTTGATTGGGAGACAAATGTGCACTGCAGAGCAACGGCAGCAGCAGTACTAACGCACGGTACACTGCAAGGGCCAGGAAGCGAGCGGGTAGGATCATCTCACACCCCCTCTTAAACGCTTAACATAGAAGCATAGAAATTAGCTGCAGGAGTAGGCCATTCGGCCCTTCGAGCCTGCACCGCCATTCAATGTGATCATGGCTGATCATCCAACTCAGTATCCCGTACCTGCCTTCTCTCCATACCCCCTGATCCCTTTAGCCACAAGTGCCACATCTAACGTCCTCTTAAATATAGCCAATGAACTGGCCTCAACTACCTTCTGTGGCAGAGAATTCCACAGACTCACCACTCTCTGTGTAAAGAATGTTTTCCTCATCTCGGTCCTAAAGGAATTCCCCCATATCCTTAGACTGTGACCCCTTGTTCTGGACTCCCCCAACATCGGGAACAATTTTCCAGCATCTAGCTTGTCCAACCCCTTAAGAATTTTGTAAGTTTCTATAAGATCCCCCCTCAATCTTCTAAATTCCAGCGAGTACAAGCCGAGTCTATCCAGTCTTTCATCATATGAAAGTCCTGACATCCCTATCTATTTACCTATAGGCAACGTTTCGTCCCGCAACCCTTCTTCAGACTCAAATAGATGATTATATTATAGGTAAATGGATTATTTGTTTTACTCAATTTAAAGTTTTTAAATCTATTTCTCAAAAACACTGAAGAAGGGTCACGGCCCGGAACGTTGACTATTTCCTTCGCTCCATAGATGCTGCTGCACCCGCTGAGTTTCTCCAGCACTTTTGTCTACCCTCTCAAGGGCCTGTCCCATTTAGGCAATTTTTTAGGCAAGTGTCACAGTCGTTGCTGATCGCCGAAAAAAAAAGGCGCTGTGACATACGCCCCTATGACATACAACAGTGCAAACACAAAATATTATAATAACATTAAAATTTAAATTATCTGTAATATAACATTAACATACAACTGTGCATAGACAAAATATTATAATAACATTAAGATTTAAATGATCTATAATATGGCTTTAATGGAATTCACCGAGGTCATCACCGGCAACTACCCTGGCGACATCCTACAGGGCCTGTCCCACTTGGCGATTTTTTTTCAGCGACTGACGTACCAGGTCACCGGAAAATTCACGGCGTGACGCGCGCGGCGTGATGACGTGTCGACGCGCGGTGTTTTTTTCAAGTGTCGCGACATTTTATTTTTGAAACATTCAAAATCTTTCGGCGACACCGATATGGCGCCGGCAGTCGCCGAAAAAAAATCGGCAAGCGGGACAGGCCCTTAAACATCATCCTGGCGGCAGCATCTACATCAGACTACATCAGGCTACCCCCCACCATTGACGTCAAGACAATGGTCGCCGTAACGTTTTGACCCTTTTCAAAATTCTACGGCGGCCGGAATTCTGCGGCAAAACTCTTGGGGCGACTGAGGAGATCGTACACCCCGGCGACCATGTGGCGACAGCAGGCCTACGGGCCTAGTCGTCTGTAGTCTCCTAAAGGTGAAACAGGCCCTTCACCCTGGCCACAAACTCTTTGAATCACTTCCCTCTGGAAGGCAACTCCGGACTGTCAAAGCTGCCACAGCCAGACACAACAACAGTTTATCCAAAAATACTCAACAACCAAAAATCTGTAGCCTCCTTTTGCTCTGCTACTTTATCTCATTCTTCGCATGTTTAAATTATAATGTTTTATTTTTAAAGATCGTGTTGTTACTTACGAGCCAAGCGCCAAGGGCAAATTCCTTGTATGCATGACACACTTGGCCGATAGCATTCATTCAATTCAATTCATAGTTTGCAGGAAAGCTGGCTTGCCAAGGCCAGGCAGCAACAGGGATGCTGAGGCTGGCCAAAATAAAATGAACTGCATCCAAGACCGCAAGGGATTGCAGAGAATTGTGGACGCAGCCCAGACCGTCACACAAACCAACCTTCCCTTCCATTCCATTGACTCCATCTGCACCTCACGCTGCCTCGGCAAGGCCGGCAGCATCATCGCGGACCAGTTGCACACCCCGGCCACTCCCTCGAGCATGAGGGCAGATCATTATTAGGAGAAGGGGAGGTGCAACGAGACCCAGGGTGTCCTTGTACATCAGTCACTGAAAGCAAGCACACAGAAAATGCTGGAGTACCTCAGCGGGTGAGGCAGCATCTCGAGAGAGACGGAATGGGCGAAGTTCCGGGACGAAAGGGTCTCGACCCGAAACGTCGCCCATTCCTTCTCTCCACAGATGCTGCCTGACCCGCTGAGTTACTCCGGCATTTTGCGTCTACCTTCGATTTAATCCAGCATCTGCAGTTCTTTCCTACACACTAAAAGTAAGCAGGTACAGCAGGCAGCGAAGAGAGCTAATGGCATGTTGCCCTTCATTGTGAGATGATTTGAGTTTAGGAGTAAGGAGGTCCTCCTGCAGTTGTACAGGGCCCTGGTGAGACCGCACCTGGAGTATTGTGAGCAGTTTTGGTCTCCAACTTTGAGGAAGGACATTCTTGCTATTGAGCGAATGCAGCGTAGATTTACCAGGTTAATTCCCGGGATGGCGGGACTGACATATGCTGAAAGAATGGGTCAACTGGGCTTTTATTCACTGGAATTTAGAAGGATGGGATCTTGTAGAAACGTAAAATTCTTAAGGGATTGAACAGGCTAAATGCAGAAATGTTTCTTTCCATGTTGGGTGGGGGGGGTCCAGAATTAGTGGTCACACTTTAAGAATAAGGGGTAGGCCATTTAGGAATCCGTTCCTGCCTTCTCCCCATATCCCCTGACTCCGCTATCTTTAAGAGCCCTATCTAGCTCTCTCTTGAAAGTATCCAGAGAACTGGCCTCCACCGCCCTCTGAGGCAGAGAATTCCACAGACTCACAACTCTCTGTGTGAAAAAGTGTTTCCTCGTCTCCGTTCTAAATGGTTTACCCCTTATTCTTAAACTGTAGCCCCTGGTTCTGGACTCCCCCCAACATCAGGAACATGTTTCCTGCCTCTAGCGTGTCCAAATCCTTAATAATCTTAAATGTTTCAATAAGATCCCCTCTCATCCTTCTAAACTCCAGAGTGTACAAGCCCAGCCGCTAGGTGCACGACCACTAATTTGTGTGTTATCTGAAAGTTACTAAAGTGGATAGGTATATGGATGGGAAGGGAATGGAGGGGTAGGGTCTGAGTGCAGGTAGATGGGACGAGGGGAAAATAAATGGTCGGCACGGACTGGAAGGGCGGAGAGGGCCTGTTTCCGTGCTGTAATTGTTATATGGTTATATGGTTATTCTCGGGGTACTGATTCTTGATGATCAGCCGTGATCACGTTGAATGGCGGCGCTGGCTGGAAGGGCCGAATGGCCTACTTCTCCTGTACCTACTATCCATGTTTCACGTTTTCTCGGCCTAAACACAGCTGGATATCCATGCTCGTAGAGGAGGATAACTGATCCCATTCGGGTGCGGGTAAGGGGAGGGGGGGAGGGGGGAAAGGAGGATCGAGCGAGCGTAGAGTGTTGGAGAGGTCGTGGGCTTGGTAAACCCCTGCTGCTTGCTGTCTGGGTCCATCCCGCTGTTAACCCAACCCGACATCGCTCGCCGATAACATCAAGTTCAATCGAATCTTGTGTGTACAGCAGGCACCCAAACAAAGGCCGAACACACCAGCTGGCCTCCAAACGTATTCACACTCGATGAGCCCTCTCTATAATATATATTCTTTGTAACGTGGATACGGTTTCAGGCAGGCATTATTATCAAAAAAACGACTATCATTTGTTCTATATCATAGAAACATAGAAACATAGAAATTAGGTGCAGGAGTAGGCCAATCGGCCCTTCGAGCCTGCACCGCCATTCAATATGATTAAAAGTCAAAGGACAAAAGTCAAAAGGGTTTATTGTCATGTGTCCCTGACAGGACAATGAAAATCTTTCTTTGCATAGCACAACAGAACATAGAAGCCATTGACTACAATTCTATACGTAAATACACTCGTGAATTAATAAATTAATAAAGTGCAAATAACAGATGGAGGGATATTAATATTCAGAGTTCCGAGCCAGGTTTAGTAGCCTGATGATCATGGCTGATCATCCAACTCAGTATCCTGTACCTGCCTTCTCTCCATACCCTCTGATTCCCTTAGCCACAAGGGCCGCATCTAACTCCCGCTTAAATGTAGCCAATGACTGGTCTCAACTACCCTCTGTGGCAGAGAGTTCCAGAGACCCACCACTCTCTGTGTGAAAAAAGTCCTTCTCATCTCGGTCCTAAAGGATTTCCCCCTTATCCTTAAGCTGTGACCCCTTGTCCTGGACCTCCCCAACATCGGGAACAATCTTCCTGCATCTAGCCTGTCCAACCCCTTAAGAATTTTGTATGTTTTGTAAGCTTTGTAAATATCTCTGTACATCACTGTCTAAATCTCTAGTTCCCCTCCCCTCCCCTACCTGACTCTCATAGAAACATAGACAATAGGTGCAGGAGGAGGCCGTTCGGCCCTTCAAGCCAGCACCGCCATTCATTGTAATCATGGCTGATCGTCCGCTATCAATAACCCGTGCCTGCCTTCTCCCCATATCCCCTGACTCCACTAGCCCCTAGAGCTCAGTCCGATGAAGGGTCTGGTTTTCACCCAACAAGCAGCTAACAATGGCCTGGAGGAACTCAGCGGGTGAGGCAGCATCTCTGGAGAGAAGGAACGAGTGACGTTTCAGGTCCTTTCGAGACCCTTCTTCAGACAGCTAACGGCGGCCTGCTTTCTTTATCATCGTTAACTTTTTTGCATATCTTTCATTCATTGTTCTTTATCTCTCCACATCACCGTCTATATCTCTCGGTTCCCTTGTCCCTAACCAGTCTGAAGAAGGGTCTCGGCCCGAAACGTCACCCGTTCCTTCTCTCCAGAGACGGTATCCGACCTTCGTGCTGTTACTCCAGCTTTTTGAGTCCGTCTCCATTTAAATAGTTCCTTTAACAAGTTCAGCACAGAGGTACCCTTAGATTATGTTTCGTAGTGAGCTTCAGTTTAGTTTAGAAATACAGCGCAGAAACAGGCCCTTCGGCCCACCGTGTCGGTGCCGGCCAGCGATCCCCGCACAATAACACTATCCTGCACACACACTAGGGACAATTCACAATTATACCAAAGCCAATGAATCTACAAACCCGCACGTCTTTGGAGTGCGGGAGGAAGCCGAAGATCCGGCGGCAAACCCGCGCAGTCACGGGGAGAACGTATAAACTCCCGTATGGACAAGCGGCTGTAGTTGGGACGGCAACTCTGCCACTGCGCCACCGTGCCGGGCTACCGGCCTATCGCCAGGGGGGTTACTCACGATGTGAAGCTGCAGGAAGTCTCCGAGACCGGGGGCGCTGTCCACTCGCACCAGGATGGCATCCTTCACCGCCGTGCTGAAGCCAACGGCCAGGCGGTCCGTCCGCGTGCTGGGCCGGTCGTTAGCCGGCCACGTGTAGGTGATGAGGCCTCCGCCGCGCCCGAAGATGTAGGTTGTGCCAGCTGGAACGGAAGGAGAAAGGTGATCAGCAGCTGGAACTCAGTGGGCACGTCCCACAAGTGACAATAGACAATAGACAATGGGTGCAGGAGTAGGCCATTTGGCCCCTCGAGCCAGCACCACCATTCAATGTGATCATGGCTGATCATCCAACTCAGTATCCCGTACCTGCCTTCTCTCCATATCCCCTGATCCCACAAGGGCCACATCTAACTCCCTCTTAAATATAGCCAATGAACTGGCCTCAACTACCCTCTGTGGCAGAGAGTTCCAGAGACCCACCACTCTCTGTGTGAAAAAAGCCCTTCTCATCTCGGTCCTAAAGGATTTCCCCCTTATCCTTAAGGTGTGACCACTTGTCCTGGACCTCCCCAACATCGGGAACAATCTTCCTGCATCTAGCGTGTCCAACCCCTTAAGAGTTTTGTACGTTTCTATAAGATCCCCTCTCAATCTCCTAAATTCTAGAGAGTATAAACCGAGTCTATGCAGTCTTTGTTCATAAGACAGTCTTGACATCCCAGGAATCAGTCTGGTGAACCTTCTCTGCACTCCCTCTATGGCAAGAATGTCTTTCCTCAGATTTGGAGACCAGAACTGTACGCAATACTCCAGGTGTGGTCTCACCAAGACCCTATACAACTGAAGTAGAACCTCTCTGCTCCTATACTCAAATCCTTTCGCTATGAAAGCTAACATACCATTCGCTTTCTTCACTGCCTGCTGCACCTGCATGCCTACTTTCAATGACTGGTGTACCATGACACCCAGGTCGTGCTGCATCTCCCCTTTTCCTAATCGGCCACCATGATCATGGCTGATCATCCACAATCAGTACCCCGTTCCTGCCTTCTCCCCATATCCCTTGACTCCGCTATCTTTAACAGCCCTATCTATAGGGCCTGTCCCACTTGGCAAATTTTTTCGGCAACTGCCGGCGTCATGTCGGGGTCGCCAAAGGATTTTGAACATCCAGCCGCCCCAAAAAAAACGTTGCGACATTTGAAAAAACACCGCGCGTCTATACGTCATCACGTCGCGAATTTGTCGGTGACCTGATACGTCAGTCAATGTTGCCGGCAGTCGCTGAAAAAATCGCCCAGTGGGACAGGCCCTTAACTCTCTCATGAAAGCATCCAGAGCATCGGCCTCCACCGCCCTCTGAGGCAGAAAATTCCACAGACTCACCACTCTCTGTGAGAAAAAGTGTTTCCTCATCTTCATTCTAAATGGCTTACCCCTTATTCTTAAACTGTGGCCCCTAGTTCTGGACTCCCCCAACATCGGGAACATGTTTCCTGCCTCTAGCCTGTCCAAACCCTTAATAATCTTATCAGTTAAGAAAGAACTGCAGATGCTGGAAAAATCGAAGGTTGACAAAAACGCTGGAGAAACTCAGCGGGTGAGGCAGCATCAGACTGAAGAAGGGTCTCGACCTGAAACGTTACCTATTCCTTCGCTCCAAAGATGCTGCCTCACCCGCTGAGTTTCTCCAGCAATTTTGCCTGCCTCTAATAATCTTCTATTTTTCAATAATTCAGTGATTACACACTGGCACCGACAAATCATGGAACCATGAACTTTCCGATCCATGAGACGGCCATTCAGCCCGTTCGCTCAATGCTAGTCCACAGGGCAATCCCACCTTGCACCTTTGATCCTTACCCTGCAGGTCACACCTGCTCAACTACAGATTTTCAGCTGACTGTATAGCACGCAACTAAAAGATTTTCATTGTGTCTTTCGTTATATTTTCTTATAGTTTACATTGGAGATGTAATGCAGAAACAGGCCCTTCGGCCCACTGGATCCGTGCCGACCAGCGATCCCCGCTCATTAACACCATCCCACACACACACACACACATGCACACACTAGGGACAATTTGACATTTACACCAATTAATCTACAAACCTGCACGTCTTTGGAGTGTGGGGAGGAAACTGAAAGATCTCGGAGAAAACCCCACGCCGGTCACGGGGAGAACGTGCAAACTCCGCACAGACAAGCACCCGTAGTCGGGATCGAACCCGGGTCCCTGGCGCTGCCAGGCAGCGACTCTACCGCTGCGCCACCGTGGGTCACCCCTTGTTCTCTCACTGACACGAGCCCAGTTGAGGCCGGGATCCCATCTCATCGCAAGAACGTGTACAATATGTTAACTCGTATTAGCTCACAGCGCACAGACTGGAAGACAGATGCTGCTTGTCTCAGGGCGATTCGAGCCAGCTGTCCTTCCCCACACTCTGCTCTTTGCACAAGGCAACGGAGAGCAAGGTGGAGGGCCTTCAACATTAATCAATGGTGCAAAGGTGGACTAGCATCGAGTGAATGGGCTGAATGGCCAACTCGTGGATTGGAAAGTTCGTGGTTCCAACATAAAAAAGATGTGACTCGCCCCGAAACGAGCCTTAGTTGAGTTTCGAGATACAGGCCATTCAGCCCATCAAGAACTTGCCGACCATCGACCACCCATTCACATTAACTCCATCAACACAATGTGCCGGAGCTACTCAGCAGGTCGGGCAGCGTCTCTGGGGATAAGAGGAATACCGAAATCTCTTCGCCCATCCCTTCTCTCCAGAGATGCCGCCTGTCCCGCTGAGTTACTCCGGCATTTTGTTTCATACTAGCTCCATGCGGTCTCACTTTCCTAACCGCTCCCTGCACATTTGGGCCAAGTCTGACTTCGATGAAGTGACAGAATCGTGGTAGATCGGACTTGGGGCGCTGCGCAAGGTTCGGGTAGCACAACACAAGGGCCAAACCGGAATGATGAGAGGAATAGGCCGGGCAGATGCGCAGAATCTCTTGCCCAGAGTAGGGGAATCGAGGACCAGAGGACATGGGTTCAAGTCCAGTCAAGAGTCAAGTCAAGAGTGTTTTAATTTTCACACAGAGAGTTGGGAGTCTGCGGAATTCTCTGCCTCAGAGGGCGGTGGAGGCCGGTTCTCTGGATACTTTCAAGAGAGAGCTAGATAGGGCTCTTAAAGATAGCGGAGTCAGGGAGATATGGGGAGAAGGCAGGAACGGGGTACTGATTGGGGATGATCAGCCATGACCACATTGAATGGCGGTGCTGGCTGGAATGGCCGAATGGCCTCCTCCTGCACCTATTGTCTATTGTCTATTGTCCCAGATAGAACAATAACATTCTTACTTGCTGCAGCATAACAGAATATGTAATCATAATAAATAACATAACAAAAAAAAATAATATAACAAAAGAATTTAAAAAGGTGAAGGGGAAAAGATTTAATAGGAATCTGAGGGAATTTTTTACACAAAGGGCGGTGGCTGTATGGAGGGAGCTGCCAGAGGAGGTAGTTGAGGCTGGGACTATCCCAACGTTTAAGAAACAGTTAGACAGGTACATGGATAGGACAGGTTTGGAGGGATATGGGCCAAATGCGGGCAGGTGGGACTAGTGTAGCTGGCACCTTCACCTCCCCCCTCCACTCCACTCAGGGACCCAAGCAGTCCTTCCGGGTCCGACAGAGGTTCACCTGCACCTCCTCCAACCTCATCGACTGCATCCGTTGCTCCAGATGCCAGCTGATCTACATCGGTGAGACCAAGCGGAGGCTGGGCGATCGTTTCGCCGAACACCTCCGCTCGGTCCGCAATAACCAACCCGACCTCCCGGTGGCTCAGCACTTCAACTCCCCCTCCCATTCCGTATCCGACCTCTCGGTCCTGGGCCTCCTCCACGGCCAGAGTGAGCAACACCGCAAGTTGGAGGAACAGCACCTCATATTCCGCTTGGGGAGTCTGCATCGTCTGGGCTTAAACATTGAATTTTCTCAATTCTGTTAACCCTGGCTGCCTCCTCCCCTTCCCACCTCTCCCTCAGCCCTCGGGCCCTGGCATTCCTTCTCTCTCTATCTCTCCCCCACCCAAGTCGCACTAGCTTCTCATTTTCACACTACAAACAGCTTACAACGGCCTGTTTCCTTTATCATCGATACTTTTTTGCGTATCTTTCATTCATTGTTCTTTATCTCTCCACATCACCGTCTATATCTCTCGTTTCCCTGATCCCTGACCAGTCTGAAGAAGGGTCTCTACCCGAAACGTCGCCTATCTCCTTCGCTCCTTAGATGCTGCTGCACCCGCTGAGTTTCTCCAGCCTTTTGTGTAACCCTAGCTGGGACATTGTTGGCCGGTGTGGGCGAGTTGGGCCGAAGGGTTTCCTAGTTTCCACACTGTATCAACCCATGACTCTATGAGATTTAAACAAATTGGAGCAGGGAAAGCAAATGGCAGCCAGATTTCATGCATGCGACCAAAAGTAGACAAAAGTGCTGGAGAAACTCAGCGGGTGAGGCAGGTTCAGGAATAGCTACTTCCCCACAGCCATCAGGCTATCAAACTCAGCTCGGACAAAACTCTGAACATTACTAGCCCATAATATGTTTACTTGCACTTTATCAGTTTATTTATTCATGTGTGTGTATATACGTATATAATGGTATATGGACACGCTGATCTGTCCTGTAGTCAATGCCTACTGTGTTCTGTTGTGCTGAAGCAAAGCAAGAATTTCATTGTCCTATCAGGGACGCATGACAATAAACTCTCTTGAATCTTGAACTCTTGAGCATCTATGGAGCGAAGGAACAGGTGACATTTCGGGCCGAGACAAGAAGGTCGCCTATTTCCTTCGCTCCATAAATGCTGCCGCACCCGCTGAGTTTCTCCAGCATTTTTGTCTACCTTTGATTTTAATCCAGCATCCGCAGTGCTTTCTTCAACATGCATGCGACCCAGGGACTTTGTAAACAGCGGGGCGTTAACTCCTGAAGTTAAACGCTCCTAATGCTCGATCCCCGGCACCCCTAATCACTTTGCATCAATGAACCACTTCTGAACAGTTGCTACGTAAGCTGAGAGTTTCAATAACACAATGGTTAAGTTAGCGGTCCTGAATCCATTGATCCGCCCGCATCAATTCAAATCCTGCTGCGCCCGTGCGGAATTTCAATGCTAGTAATTACACATATATGGAGTTTAACAAACCCCTGCAACTAAGCTCGGCATTGGTGACCATTAAACCGCAGGATTCTGTTGCTGAAATCCCAATCTGGTTCATTATTTTGCTTCGGGGAAGAAATCGTCGGCCCTCTCCCAGTCTGCTCACTATTTGATTCCAATCCCATCAACGTGACTGACGCACTATAGCCATAGAGTCGTAGAGTGATGCAGCGTGGAAACAGGCCCTTCGGCCCAACTTGCCGGGGATCTCATTGAAACATATAAGATTGTTAAGGGTTTGGACACGCTGGAGTTTAGAAGGATGAGAGGATATCTCATTGAAACATATAAGATTGTTAAGGGATTGTCCGGGATGGCAGGACTGTTATATGCTATAGACAATAGACAATATAGACTATAGATAATAGGTGCATGAGTAGGCCATTCGGCCCTTCGAGCCAGCACCGCCATTCAATGTGATCACGGCTGTGAGAATGGAGCGGCTGGTCTTGTACACTCTGGAATTTAGGAGGATGAGAGGACATCTTCTGGAAACATATAAGATTATTAAGGGTTTAGACACGCTAGAGGCAGGATACGTGTTCCCGATGTTGGGGGGAGTCCAGAACCAGGGGCCACGGTTTAAGAATAAGGGGTAAGCCATTTAGAACGGAGACGAGGAAACGATTTTTCACACAGAGAGGGTTGAGTCTGTGTAATTCTCTGCCTCAGAGGGCGGTGGAGGCCGATTCTCTGGATGCTTTCAAGAGAGAGCTAGATGGGGCTCTTAAACATAGCGGAGTCAGGGGATGTGGGGAGAAGGCAGGAACGGGGTACTGATTGGGGATGATCAGCCATGATCACATTGAATGGTGGTGCTGGCTCGAAGGGCCGAATGGCCTACTCCTGCACCTATTGTCTATTATCTATTGCCCACACGGGCCAATAATGTCCCATCTACACTAGTCCCACCTGCCTGCGTTTGGTCCATATCCCTCCAAACCTGTCCTGTCCATGTACCTGTCTAAGTGTTTCTTAAATGTTGGGATAGTCCCAACCTCGACTACCTCCTCTGGCAGCGCGTTCCGTACACCCACCACCCTTTGTGTGAAAAAGTTGCCCCTCAGATTCGTATTAAATCTTTTCCTCTCAAACTTAAACCTATGCCCTCTGGCCCTCGGTTCCCCTACTCTGGGCAAGAGACTCTACCCGATCTATTCCTCTTGATGGGCCGAATGGCCTAATTCTACTATTCCTTGTAGACAATAGACAATAGGTGCAGGACTAGGCCATTCGGCCCTTCGGGCCAGCACCGCCGTTCAATGTGATCATGGCTGATCATCCCCATCCCCATCATCATGCTGCCTGTCCCCGCTGAGTCACTCCAGCACTTTGTGTCTGTCTTCGGTGTAAACCAGCGTCTGCAGTTCCTTCCCACACGTAGATTGCCGAAACGGCCTGACCTACTTTTCACTCAGTTGCTGCTCTGCCTGGCTCCGCACGGAACCCCACGTAGACTTCAGACAATCCTCGTCCTTTGTACTTGTTGGCAGAAAATCAAAGTGCCTCCGAAGATGACTCCTTTACAAGAATGCTTGGGGCGTTCACACAGCAGTCGGTGTCAAACGCAGCAACAAAGGGACAATGGCTCCAAACTACCAAAGGCTTCGGCCTGCATCGTCAACATGGAGGCACAAAGTCAAGGGTGTTTTATTGCCACTACTGGTATATATATACACACACACTCACACACGTACACACGCACACACGCATATATATATATGTCTGAAGAAGGGTCTGGACCCGAAACGTCACCTATTCCTTCACTCCACCTGCTGAGTTTCTCCAGCATTTTTGTCTACCTTACATATGTATATATATATATATTTTCCCCTATATATAGGCCATAATATATTATATATATATATATATATATATATATATATATATATATGCACACACACACATGCATACACACACACATATAGAAAACCTTTGTGTCTGTGTATATATATATATGTACGTGTATGTATATGTGCGTACATACACATACTGTATATATATCTGAAGAAGGGCCATGACCCAAAACGTCACCCATTCCTTCTCTCCAGACATGCTGCCTGTCCCGCTGAGTTACTTCAGCATTTTGTGTCTACCTTTGTGTATATATATGTATATATATGTGTGTGTGTGTGTGTGTGTGTGTGGTGTGCGTGTGTGTGTTTGTGTAAAAACAAGCGGACAAACAGTACTAGTGCAAAAAGACAAAACCAATGCCCCCGTCTATGTCTAAGAGGTGTGTAAGTAAGAACTGCAGATGCTGGAAAAATCGACGGTAGACAAAAAGTGCTGGGGAACCTCAGCAGGTGAGGCAGCATCTATGGAGCGAAGGAATACCCTCCTACAGACCGCCATTGTCGTTCGGAGCCTATTTGGAGGTAAGAACAGGTTCAGAACAAATCAGAGCCGGCACCGATGACCAAGGAGTGGTGGAGCCCACAATGGTCCGTTGTTGGTCCATTTCCATGTTGTTTACATAGAACACTGCATCACAGGAATACTTCTGCCCACAATATTTGCGATGAACATGATGGCAAGTACAACCGGTCTCCTGCCTGGCCATATCGCTCTATTCCTTGCACCTCTTTGTGCCGATCTTAAAGCCTCGTACACGTCACCTGAGCTGTCGAGAGAGTTTGACCAGGCTAGGATTCTATTCCTTGGAGCGCATGAAGATGACGGGGTGAACTTATAGTTTAGTTTAGTTTCGGGATACAGCGCGGAAACAGGCGCTTCGTCCCGCCGAGTCCGCGCCGACCAGCGAGCGGCGCACACTAACACTATCCTACACAAACTAGGGACAATTTACACCGATACCAAGCCAGTTAACCTACAAACCTGCACGTCTTTGGAGTGTGGGAGGAAGCCGGAGATCCGCAGGTCACGGGGAGAACGTGCAAACTCCGTACAGACAGCGCTCCTGGTCAGGATCGAACCCGGGTCTCTGGCGCTGTGAGTCTGCTATTCCAAAGGTTTTGCAGGTCTGTAGATTAATTGGATTTGGTACAGAGGTGTGCACAATCATGGGGTGGGGTGAATGCACACAATCTTTCACCCAGGGTTGGGGGATCAAGGACCAGAGGACTTAAGGGTTTGTCCCACTTGGGTATCATTTACGCGTCACGTGAAGATTTTGTACATCCCAAAATCCTGGGGCGACCGCACGTCACTGCCTATGCCACCATGCGTGCGTAATGCGCGTTTCGTGCATTGTGACGCGTAAATGATGTCGCATAAATGACACGCAAATGACGCCCTGGTGGGACAGGCTAACGAGTAATAGCTCTACTCAATAACCAAACGTCTCTGGCACTTTATTTCATTCACACGTTTAAACTGTAATGTTTTATTAATAATGTTTCATGTTTTATGTGACGTTCTTAATTGTTCACTGTATGTCGTGTAGTCACTTGCGGGCGGAGCACCAAGGCAAATTCCTTGTATGTGAATACTTGGCCAATAAACTTGTTCATTCGTTCATTCTAAGGCGAGGGAGGAATGATTTAATCGGGACATGAGGGCACAAAGGGAGGTGGGTATGTTATAGGTCAAGTCATCTCCCACTGCCTTTGTCTTCCGCATCACCACAATCTCTGGCACGGTGGCGCAGCGGTAGATTTGCTGCCTTACAGCGCACGGAGCGCCGGAGACCCGGGTTCGATCCTGACCACCGAGTTAGTGCGTTCTCCCCGTGACCCGCGTGGGTTTTCTCCGAGAGCTTCGGTTTCCCCCCACACTCCAAAGACGTGCAGGTTTGTCGGTTAATTGGCTTGGTATAAATGTAAAATTGTCCCTAGTGTGTGTAGGGTATTGTTAGTGCGCGGGGATCGCTGGTCGGCACGGACACGGTGGGACGAAGGGCCTGTTTCCGCGCTGTATCTCTGAACTAAACAAAACTAAACGATCTTCTGTTTCTCCGTCACGGTATCACGAGCTTAAGGGCCTGTCCCACCAGCATGCAATTCCATGCGGTGAGCGTGACTACGGGGGCCGCGCGGAGGTCGGGTGATCCCCTGTACATGGCCGTTCCCACCAGCATGCGCCTGCATGCGGCAAGCGCGACCAAACCGGCAGCGAGGGCCGCGCGGAGGTCGGGTGAGTGGCGCAACGCGGCGCAAAGTGAGGCGAACTTGGAGCGAAGTCTTAAAGGTAAGTTCTCCAGGACAGAGAGGGGCACACAGAGAGGGGCACAGAGGCACACACAGAGAGGGCCACGGAGCCACACACATAGAGGGTCACGGAGGCACCTACAGATAGGTTCACGGAGGCACGACGTCGAGACGGTGTGTAATGCCTCGAGGCGACTGTGAGCCGACAAGCCGTTGCCGCGCGGAATTTTTGAACACGGTCAGTTTTTCGGAGCCCCGCGCGACGTTGGGACGAACTCCGCACAATTCCGCACGGCTCCGGCGATCGAAGTGCGACCGGCCCCGTGACGCCGGACGGCTCAAGCGACCACGTTAGGTCGCGCTCATCGCATGGAGTTGCATGCTGGTGGGACAGGCCCTTAACCTGCGATACCTTTGTGTCGTAGGCGTTGACCAGCTTCCCAACAGAATGCCCTACATGACAAGTTCAACTTCATAGGAACTCCACACAAATTAAACAGGAGGGAATTCCCCACACAGCATTCCGGGCCACACGTCCCCAGGGTACAGTGATGTCCGTCAGCTCAGAGCTACGACACACACCCACCGGAGATCGATCGACGGCGACTGGCTTACGCTCAAGGGTTGGCACGTTGGCCGTGCAGAAAAATACCTGTCTTTCTCACGGGCCAATTGCAACTCGATCAAGATTCAAGAGAGTTTATTGTGAGAGAGTACAGAGAGAGTACAGAGGAGATTTACTAGAATGTTGCCTGGGTTCCAGCAACTAAGTTACAGAGAAAGGTTGAACAAGTTAGGTCTTTATTCTTTGGAGCGCAGAAGGTTAAAGGGGGACTTGATTGAGGTCTTTAAAATGATGAAAGGGATAGACAGAGTTGACGTGGATAAGCTTTTCCCATTGAGGGTAGGGAAGATTCAAAGAAGAGGGCATGACATGAGAATTAAGGGACCGAAGCTTCGGGGTAACATGAGGGGGAACTTCTTTACTCAGAGAGTGGTGGCTGTGTGGAATGATCTTCCAGCAGAAGTGGTGGAGGCAGGATCGATTTTAACATTTAAAAGTAAAGTGGATTAGGCCTATGGACGGGAAGGGAATGGAGGGGTATGGTCTGAGTGCAGGGAGATGGGACTAGGGGAAAATAAATGGTCGGCACGGACTGGAAGGGCCGAGAAGGCCTGTTTCCGTGCTGTAATTGTGATATGGTTATATGGTTATTGTCATGTGTCCCAGATAGGACAATGAAATTCTTGCTTTGATTCAGCACAACAGAACATAGAAGGCATGAATACAGAACAGATCAGTGTGTCCATATACCATTATATAAATATATACACACATGAATAAATAAAGTGCAAATAAACAGATAATGGGCTATTAATGTTCAGAGTTTTGTTTGAGTTGAGTTTAATAGCCTGATGCAGTGGAAGGCGAGGTTTGGTTTAGTTTGGTGTAGTCTGGAGATGCAACGCAGAAACAGGCCCTTCGGCCCACCTTTCCCCTTCTGGAAATCAGCGTTGAATTGTTTACTTTCATTTATTTTAGTTTATTTCAGAGAGTAACGTCGGAGGGTGTGGGGAGACTTCATGGAAGTTTGTGGGCTGATGAGAGGCATGGGCAGGGATAAATTTACCCCAGAAAATTGCCCCAAGTTTGGTCATTCATGGAATCTGAGGGGAATGATGGGAAAATTGGGAGAATAGTCGGGCCGTCACGGTGGCGCAGCGGTAGAGTCGCTGCCTCACCGCGCCACAGACCCGGGTTCCATCCTGACCGCGGGCGCTCGTCTGCGCGGGGTGTGTACGTTCTCCCCGTGACCTGCGTGGGTTTTCTCCGGGCGCTCCGGTTCCCTCCCACACCCCAAAGGTGTGCAGGTTTGTAGGTTAATTGGCTTGGCATAATTGTAAATTGTCCCGAGTGTGTGTTGGATGGTGTTAGTGTGCGGGGATCGCTGGTCGGCGCGGACTCGGTGGGCCGAATGGCCTGTTTCCGTGCTGTATCTCCAAACTAATCGGGTTACTGTCTAATTGTGGACATTGGAACTTGTCTATGGAACTGGTGGGCGATAGCGCTGAGAACTCAGTGGTTCAATGGCACCTTATTGTCATGTGGACCGAGGTACAGTGAATCTATCTTTGCTTTCAATTCAGTACAAGCATCACTATAAATAAGCACTTAAACATAGAAACATAGAAATTAGGTGCAGGAGTAGGCCATTCGGCCCTTCGAGCCTGCACCGCCATTCAATATGATCATGGCTGATCATCCAAATCAGTATCCCGTACCTGCCTTCTCTCCATACCCTCTGATCCCACAAAGGCCACATCTAACTCCTTCTTAAATATAGACAATGAACTGGCCTCAACTACCCTCTGTAGCAGAGAGTTCCAGAGACCCACCACTCTCTGTGTGAAAAAAGTCCTTCTCATCTCGGTCCTAAAGGATTCCCCCCTTATCCTTAAGCTGTGACCCCTTGTCCTGGACCTCCCCAACATCGGGAACAATCTTCCTGCATCCAGCCTGTCCAACCCCTTAAGAATTTTGTAAGTTTCTATAAGATCCCCTCTCAATCTCCTAAATTCTAGAGAGTATAAACCGAGTCTATCCAGTCTTTGTTCATAAGACAGTCCTGACATCCCAGGAATCAGTCTGGTGAACCTTCCCTGCACTCCCTCTATGGCAATAATGTCCTTCCTCAGATTTGGAGACCAGAACTGTACGCAATACTCCAGGCGTGGCCTCACCAAGACCCTGTACAACTGAAGTAGAACCTCCCTGCTCCTATACTCAAATCCTTTTGCTATGAAAGCTAACATACCATTCGCTTTCTTCACTGCCTGCTGCACCTGCATGCCTACTTTCAATGACTGGTGTACCATGACACCCAGGTCACGCTGCATCTCTCCTTTTCCTAATCGGCCACCATTTACATGATAGTCTGCTTTCCTATTTTTGCCACCAAAGTGGATAACCTCACATTTATCCACATTATACTGCATCTGCCAAACATTTGCCCATTCACTCACCCAGCCTATCCAAGTCACCTTGCAGTCTCACTTAAGGGCCTGAGCCACTTGGTGCTTTTTTTCAGCGACTGCCGGCGTCGTTGACTGACGTATCATGTCACCGGAAAAGTCGCGGCGTGACGCGGCGCTTGACGCATTGACGCGCGGGGGTTTCCTCAAGTTTTTTCCTGCAACGTTTTTTCAAATGTTCAAAATCTTTCGCCGACCCTGATACGTCAGTCTATGACGCCGGCAGTCACCGAAAAAAATCGCCGAGTGGGACAGGCCCTTAAGATATATCTTAGTTAAGCATCTCACGTGAATCGCAGTGTTACACTGAGACTTTCTGCACTATTTCTTGCGTTCTGCGTCTTCCCCTTTGCTCTACCTGTTGTACTCTGACTGTGAGCTTGACTTGATTCCATGTCTGTCCAGCGTTATCTGACGGTTCGGGTAGTCTGCCAAACAGAACTTTTCGCTGTAACTCGGTGCACGTGACAAGAATGAACCTAAAACTAAGCCTGCACGTACACACACACACACACGCACAAACGCACCCACGCACACGCCGATATTCATACACACACACACAGCGCGGTGCTGAATCACTTTGAATGGCGGCGCGGTGGCGCGGCGGTAGAGTTGCCGCCTTACAGCGCTCGCAGCGCCGGAGACCCGGGTTCAACCCCGACTACGGGCGCCGCCTGCACCGGGTTTGCACGTTCTCCCCGTGACCTGCGTGGGTTTTCCCCGAGATCTCCAGTTCCCTCCCACACCGCAAAGACGTGCAGGTGTGTAGGTTAATCGGCTGGGTATAAGTGTAGATTATCTCAGACGTGTGTCGAGCGATCGCGTATTGTTTTTCCGCCGACTGGTCAGCGCGCAACAAAAGCTTTTCGCTGTACCTCGGTACACGTGACAATAAACAATACAACTGTTAGTGTGCGGGGATCGCTGGTCGGCGTGGAATCGGAGGGCCGAAGGGCCTGTTTCCGCGCGGTATCTCTAAACCAAGGGTTCCCAACCTGGGGTAAATTTCGCCTACTCAGGGGGTTGATTCTGGATTTATACATTTGTTTCTCATTGACTGACTGAGTTTGGTTCTGGTGTACCGCTATCTGTTCATCGTTAGTTGTTCATAAATAAGCGATATAATATTGTTATGTGCTACTAAAGTTGCCAGGGGTAAACCGGACGAAAAAGATTGGGAACCCCCTGCTCCATACTAAACTCAACCTCACCTCAAAGGCTTATTAAAGGGCCCGTCCCACTTTCACGACCTAATACACGACCTCTGCCGAGTTTGCCCTTGACTACACGGTCATCACGAGGTCGTAGGTAGGTCGCAGCAAACCGTGATGCTAGTCGTGGGTACTCGTGGCATCAGGTAGGTCGGGGCGTTTTTTTCAACATGATGAAAACTGTCCACGAGTAAAAAAGGTCGTGAATTAGGGTCGTGGAAGAGGGACGGGCCCTTTAACTCACCGAGTTAATCAATGACTCTAATTTCAGTTTCAACAAACAATAGACAATAGGAGCAGGAGGAGGCCATTCGGCCCTTCGAGCCAGCACCGCCATTCAATGTGATCATGGCTGATCATCCCCAATCAGTACCCCGTTCCTGCCTTCTCCCCATATCCACTGACTCCGCTATCTTTAAGAGCTCTATCTAACTCTCTCTTGAAAGCATCCATTGAACCGGCCTCCACCGCCCTCTGAGGCAGAGAATTCCACAGACTCACAACTCTCTGTGTGTGGAAACGTTTCAGCCCCAATCTCCAGCAATCTGCCAACAAGAAGGTGTGGACTGCACCTGTATTCTGCACGGCCAACCATGGACATTCAGAAGTCCCACTCGGCCAAACACCAAATTATCTTTGATGATTCATTTCCAATTTTGCCCTTGAATTGGCACACAGTTAAACACTGACAGGTAATTGAAATTGTTAAATATATCCTCAGGGAGTCCAACGGTGGCCAGCTGTTGGATGGTTACAAACTGCAGCAAGCAGTGAAGACGGCAATGTGGGTGCTTGTTCAGTGAAGCTAGACTTCCTTCCAAAGTTACTTCAAAATAGGGTCTGCAGAAGGGTCTCGAACCGAAACGTCACCTCTTCCTTCGCTCCACAGATGTTGCCTCACCCGCTGAGTTTATAGACAATAGACAATAGAGGGCTACGGATCACCTGCGGGCAGATGTGATGAGTTTAAGTTGGCGCAATGCTGGGCACAAACATGGTGGGCCGAATAGACAATAGACAATAGGTGCAGGCGGAGACCATTCGGCCCCTTCAGGCCAGCACCGCCATTCAATGTGATCATGGCTGATCATCCCCAATCAGTGCCCCGTTCCTGCCTTCTCCCCATATCCCCTGACTCCGCTATCTTTAAGAGCCCTGTCTAGCTCTCTCTTGAAAGTATCCAGAGAACCGGCCTCCACTGCCCTCTGAGGCAGAGAATTCCACAGACTCACCAACTCTCTGTGAGAAAAAGTGTTTCCTCATCTCCGTTCTAAATGGCTCGCCCCTTATTCTTAAACTGTGGCCCCTGGTTCTGGACTCCCCCAGCATCGGGAACATGTTTCCTGCCTGTAGCCTGTCCAGACCCTTAATACTCTTATATGTTTCAATAAGATCCCCTCTCATCCTTCTAAATTCCAGAATATACAAGCCCGGCCGCTCCATTCCATCAACATATGACAGTCCCGCCATCCCAGGAATTAACCTTGTAAACCTACGCTGCACTCCCTCAATAGCAAGAATGTCCTTCCTCAAATTTGGAGACCAAAACTGCACACAATACTCCAGGTGTGGTCTCACGAGGGCCCTGTACAACTGCAGAAGGACCTCTTTGCTCCTATACTCGACTCCTCTTGTTATGAAGGCCAACATGCCATTCGCTTTCTTCACTGCCTGCTGTACCTGCATGCTTACTTTCATTGACTGATGAACAAGGACCCCCAGATCCCGTTGTAATTCCCCTTTTCCCAACTTGACGCAATTTAGATAGTAATCTGCCTTCCTGTTTTTGCCACCAAAGTGGAAAACCTCCGGCTGTGGTCCCACCAGGGCTGCAGAAGAACCTCTTTGCATTCTCTGTCCTCGATTCCCCATCTGACGATCTAAATTTTTGACTCAGAGGGTAATTCAGAGCCAATCTGGCCATGAGCTTCTATCAAACCAATTCTACCAAAAAAAAACAATTAGGCCATTCGGCCCGTCAAACCTATTCTGCCATTCAATTATGGCTGATTTTTCCTTCCCTCCCAACCCCATTCGCCTGCCTTCTCCCCACAACCCCTGACAGGCCCTTCGGTCCACCCGGGTTTGATCTCGACTCCGGGTGCTTTCTGTGTGGAGTTTGCTCGTTCTCCCCGTGACCTGGGTGGGTTCTCTCCGGGTGCCCCCACACTCCGCAGACACAGGTTAGTGAAGATTCTGCAAGTTACAGAGGGCCGACGAACCTATAATCAGCGGTGGCTTAAGACGCGGGAGGAAATCTGACCTCCTGGAGGAGAACGTGCGAACTCCGCGCAGACAGCACCCGAGGTCAGGATCGACCCCGGGTCTTCTGCGCTGGGAGGCAGCAGCGCCACTGTGCAGCCCCGGTGTACAGGTTAAAAAGTGATAGTCTTGACATCATGTTCAGCACAGACACTGTGGGCCGAATGGCCTGTCCTTGTGTTGCATGCTCTCTGTTCTATATTCGAAATAGCAAACAATCTGCACCAAGCCTTCCCCTGAAATCTTGTTCTCACCGGTCAGCACAAGAGGGCGGTCGCGTTGGCGCAGCGGTAGAGTCGCGGCCCCACAAGCAGCGCCGGAGACCCGGGTTCGATCTTGACTACGGGTGCTGTCTGTACGGAGTTTATACATTAAGGGGTTGGACAGGCCAGATGCAGGAAGATTGTTCCCGATGTTGGGGAGGTCCAGAACAAGGGGTCACAGTTTAAGAATAAGGGGGAACTCTTTTAGGACCGAGATGAGAAAATCATTTTTCACACAGAGAGTGGTGAATCTGTGGAATTCTCTGCCGCAGAAGGTAGTTGAGGCCAGTTCATTGGCTATATTTAAGAGGGAGTTAGATGTGGTCCTTGTGGCTAAAGGGATCGGGGGTATGGAGAGAAGGCAGGTACGGGATACTGAGTTGGATGATCAGCCATGATCATATTGAATAGCGGTGCAGGATTGAAGGGCCGAATGGCCTACTCCTGCACCCATTTTCTATGTTTCTATGCTTCTGCTTGTGACCCACGTGGGTTTGCTGCGAGATCTGCGTTTCCCCCCGCACTCCAAAGACGTGCAGGTTTGTAGGTTAATTGGCTCGGTAAATGTAAAAATTGTTCCTAGTGTGTCTGCAGGATGGTGTCAGTGTGCGGGGATCGCTGGTCGGCGCGGACACGATGGGCCAAAGGGCCTGTTTCTGCGCTGTATCTCTACACTGAACTGAACTCTGGATTCTTTGGAGCGCAGAAGGTTAAGGGGGGACTTGATTGAGGTCGTTAAAATGACGAAAGGGATAGACAGAGTTGACGTGGATAAGCTTTTCCCATTGAGGGTAGGGAAGATTCAAAGAAGAGGGCATGACATGAGAATTAAGGGACCGAAGTTTCGGGGTAACATGAGGGGGAACTTCTTTACTCAGAGAGTGGTGGCTGTGTGGAATGAGCTTCCAGCAGAAGTGGTGGAGGCGGGATCGATTTTTAACATTTAAAAGTAAAGTGGATAGGTATATGGACGGGAAGGGAATGGAGGGGTATGGTCTGAGTGCAGGTAGATGGGACTAGGGGAAAATAAATGATCGGCATGGACTGGAAGGGCCGAGAAGGCCTGTTTCCGTGCTGTAACTGTTATATGGTTATATGGTAACTAAAAAAGACTAAGAGATGACATTTTTCAGAAACAGCGCATTCTGTGCCCTTTGACTGCTTTTTTTTTGCCATTCACGTTCGATTAAACAAGCGTCAGCTTCCAGCACTGAGGCAGAGAGCTGAGGCGTGACTTGTTAGACCATTTACAAAAGATCTGAGGAATCAGAACCATTTAATTCATGTCCTGTCCTTGGGTGTAATGCTCATACAAGCCGGGTATTAAAAATACGTCGCATTGTTCATTGCTGAGGTTCACCTTTGCAATGCCAGACACAAAATGCTGGAGTAACTCAGCGGGGACAGGCAGCATAGAAACATAGAAACATAGAAAATAGGTGCAGGAGTAGGCCATTCGGCCCTTCGAGCCTGCACCGCCATTCAATGTGATCATGGCTGATCATCCAACTCAGTATCCCGTACCTGCCTTCTCTCCATACCCCCTGATCCCTTTAGCCACAAGTGCCACATCTAACGCCCTCTTAAATATAGCCAATGAACTGGCCTCAACTACCTTCTGTGGCAGAGAATTCCAGAGACTCACCACTCTCTGTGTAAAGAATGTTTTCCTCATTTCGGTCCTAAAGGAATTCCCCCTTATCCTTAGACTGTGACCCCTTGTTCTGGACTCCCCCAACATCGGGAACAATCTTCCAGCATCTAGCTTGTCCAACCCCTTAAGAATTTTGTAGGTTTCTATAAGATCCCCCCTCAATCTTCTAAATTCCATCGAGTACAAACCGAGTCTATCCAATCTTTCCTCATATGAAAGTCCTGACATCCCAGGAATCAGTCTGGTGAATCTTCTCTGTACCCCCTCTATGGCAAGGATGTCTTTCCTCAGATTTGGAGACCAAAACTGTACGCAGTACTCCAGAGAGCATCTCTGGAGAGACGGAATGGGTGACGTTTCGGCTCGAGACCCTTGCAAATCACTGGATGGATTTAAGAGAGAGTTGGATAGAGCTCTAGGGGCTAGTGGAGTCAAGGGATATGGGGAGAAGGCAGGCACGGGTTATTGGTTGGGGACGATCAGCCATGATCGCAATGAATGGCAGTGCTGGCTCGAAGGGCCAAATGGCCTCCTCCTGCACCTATTTACTATTTTTCTATGTTTCTAAAATACAGGTCCCCAAAAAAACATTATGCTGCAATATAGACTTTAGAGATAGAGCACGGAGACAGGCTCTTCGGCCCACCGAGTCCAGACCGTTCAACACAACGGTGTCCTTAGCTATTTGGTTTAGTTCCGTTTGGAGACACAGCGCCGAAACAGGCCCTTCAGCCCACCGAGTCCGTGCCGACCAGCGATCCCCGCACTATAGCACTACCCGACTCACACGAGGGACTATTTACCATTTTACGGAAAAGCCCACAAACCCGCACGTCTTTGGAGCGCGGGAGGGAACCGAAGATTTCGGAGGGAAAACCCACGCGGGTCAGGGGGGAGAACGTGCAAAGTCCGTACAGACAGCGCCCGCAGTCGGGACCGAACCCGGGGTCTCCAGCGCCGCAAGCGCTGTAAGGCAGCGACTCTACCGCTGCGCCACCGTGACCGCCACTTTAACGGGGGTTAAAGAATACAAATGTCGAAGTCTGTAATGAGGTCAAGAGGTAATGGGACATTCATTTAGATGCCAGGGTCGCTGGTTTACAAGGTAACCCATGCAAGGGGATGTGATTAGGCCACACAATTACAGCATCTCATATTTGGCTTGGGCAGCGACAGCTCAATGGTATGTAGATGGGTTGCTCCAACTTCAAGAGCTCTCACGTCCCCTCCCTCTGTGTCCCTCCCCCACTCAAGTCGTTGTAGAAACATAGAAACGTAGAAAATAGGTGCAGGAGGAGGCCATTCGGCCCGTCGAGCCAGCACCGCCATCCCGTTCAAATCCCGACTATGAGTGCTGCCTGTACGGAGTTTGCACGTTCTCCCGCTGACCCGCGTGCGTTTCATCCAGGTGCGCAGGCTACCTCCCACACTCCAAACACATTCAGGGTTGTCGGCTAATTGGCCGGTAAAATTATCCCTGGTGTGTATCATAGAACTAGTGTCTGGGGTACAGACACAAAATGCTGGAATAACTCAGCGGGACAGGCAGCATCTCTGGAGAGAAGGAACGGGGGATGTTTCGGGTCGAGACCCTTCTTCAGGCAATAGACAATAGGTGCAGGAGTAGCCCATTCGGCCCTTCGAGCCAGCACTGCCATTCAATGTGATCATGGCTGATCATCCCAAATCAGTACCCCGTTCCTGCCTTCTCCCCATATCCCCTGACTCCGCTATCTTTAATAGCCCTATCTAGCTCTCTCTTGAAAGCATCCAGAGAACCGGCCTCCACCGCCCTCTGAGGCAGAGAATTCCACAGACTCACCACTCTCTGTGAGAAAAAGTGTTTCCTCCTCTCCATTCTAAATAGCTCATCCCTTATTCTTAAACTGTGGCCCCTGGTTCTGGACTCCCCCCCCAACATTGGGAACATGTTTCCTGCCTCTAGCGGGTCCAAACCCTTAATAATCTTATATGTTTCAATGAGATAACCTCTCATCCTTCTAAATTCCAGAGTGTACAAGCCCAGCCGCTCCATTCTCTCAGCATATGAGAGTCCCGCCATCCCGGGAATTAATCTTGTAAACCTACGCTGCACTCCCTCAATAGCAAGAATGTCCTTCCTCAAATTAGGGAACCAAAACTGCACACAATACTCCAGGTGTGGTCTCACTAGTGCCCTGTACACCTGCAGAAGGACCTCTTTGCTCCTATACTCTTGTTATGAAGGCCAACATGCCATTCGCTTTCTTCACTGCCTGCTGTACCTGCATGCTTACTTTCATTGACTGATGAACAAGGACCCCCCAGATCCCGTTGTACTTCCCCTTTTCCCAATTTGACACCATTTAGATAATAATCTGCCTTCCTGTTTTTGTCACCAAAGTGGATAATCTCACATTTATCCACATTAAACTGCATCTGCCATGCATCTGCCCACTCACCCAACTTGTCCAAGTCACCCTGCATGTCCGAACCCTTGGTCCAGGTATTGTAGGCTTTTGCAAGCTTGAAATTGTGCAATCTGGTGCATACTGTTGCGAGTCTTTTAACTTACACTTAAATGCAACATTTATGCTTCAAATTGGATTAGGTATGAATAAGGTTAGGCTAAATTACATTCCTAACTACATTCCACAGTAGAGCCAGGCTCTGATCAACAGGTGCAGCACATGAATGACCTTAGTATATTAATGTATGGAAATCAGATTATAATTCATGCTGTTATGCATATGTATAGAGAAACAAAAACCTAGAAACAAGGCAAGTCAGACTTCCATCACTGTTCTGCACAAATAAATCAATCAATCTTACCATTTGACGAGAGAAACAAGACAAAAATAATGCCACATATTCAACCGTATATGGATCAATGAAATTAAGATATATATGTAAAACATATATATGGAAACAGGCCCTTCTGCCCACAAAGTCCACACCGACCAGCAATCTACTTTACACCAGTTGTATCCTACACACCACGGACAACTTACAGAAGCCAATTAACCTGCAAACCTGCACTTCTTTCAGATGTGGGAGAAACCGGAATATCCAGAGAAAACCATGTGGTCATAAGGAGAATGGACAAATACTGTGCAGACAGCACCCGTGGTCAGGATCCAATCTGGGTCTGTGGTGCTGCAAGACAGCAACTCTACCGCTGCGCCACCGTGCCACCCCATTAAATTATTTTTTTCTGTAATGTATTTATTATGGTGTCAGGTCAATAAAGATGAACACACGATTGTGATGTCTGCCCTTAGTTGGATAACACCCATCTCCAGTCACTGTGTTTTATGGCTAGTTTTCAATCTCTTCGGGCTGAAGGTCTCGACCCGAAACATCACCCATTCTTTCTCTCCAGAGATGCCGCATGTCCTGCTGAGTTACTCCAGCTTTTAGTGTCTATCCTCAGTTTAAACCACCATCTGCAGTTCCTTCTTACACTCTTTGTTAAGCGAAACAGGTCCTATTCTCATAATATTATTCACCTCAACTAAGTCTTTTCTTCACCTCCGCTGCTGCAGAGAATTCAATCCCAGTTATCAAATCTTTCTTCAAAGTGAAAATAAAAATTCCAGCCCCGTCAATAAGGGACAGACGTTTAGGGGTAACATGAGGGGGAACTTCTTTACTCAGAGAGTGGTGGCTGTGTGGAATGATCTTCCTGCAGAAGTGGTGGAGACAGGATCGATTTTAACATTTAAAAGTAAAGTGGATAGGTATATGGACGGGGAGGGAATGGAGGGGTATGGTCTGAGTGGAGGTAGATGGGACTTGGGGAAAATAAATGGTCGGCACGGACTGGAAGGGCCGAGAAGGCCTGTTTCCGTGCTGTAATTGTTATATGGTTATATGGTTAATATGTTCATAAGTCGCCCCTGGATCCTCTCCAGAGCAATAGCACCCTTTCTACAATGTGTCACAGTCTTACAGCATGGAAACAAGCCCTTCATCCCAACTTGTCCATGCAGATCAAGATGCCCCATCTAAACTTTATCCACAGTTGGCCCAGATCCCTTTAAACCTTGTGTGTGTAAGGGTGTGCGTTAGGTTGTGTGTGAGGGTGTGTGTGTGCGCCAGGGCGACAACACCCGGAGTGAGCGGAGACTTGGCGATGTCCAGGGAACATTTCCCTCTCTCCCTGCCCTCGGCGGGAATGCGGGCCGGCCCAGGTGCTCTGTGTCCAGCTGGGGTCTGGGGGGAGGTGAGGGTCAGTGACCCGGGGGTCCGGGAGAGGTGAAGGTCAGTGACCCGGGGGTCCGGGGGAGGTGAGGGTCAGTGACCCGGGGGTCCGGGGGAGGTGAGGGACAGTGACCCGGGGGTCCGGGAGAGGTGAAGGTCAGTGACCCGGGGATTCGGGGGGGAGGTGAGGGTCAGAGACCCGGGGGTCCGGGGGGCAGGTGAGGGTCAGAGCGGCCGACGGCCACAGAGCCGCCGCAGGTGAGGGCGGGAGGTGTAAACGGTGCCTGGGGGGGTGGTCCGTGCTGGGACCACCGCCACGTCCCACCTCTCACACCATCTGCACGGGAATGTGAATGCGGGTGAGGCAGCATCTATAGAGCGGTGGACAAAAATGCTGGAGAAATGCTTGAGTGTGAAGAAGGGGCAAACTCAGACATAGATGCTGCCTCACCCGCTGAGTTTCTCCAGCATTGTTGTCTACATTGCCAATTTAAATAGTGTGCGATGGGCTTAAGCCAATTAAGTTGCTCGTTCTTTACGGGGAGCCCGCCGACAAAAAAACTATTCTCATTGGTGAGTGTGGAGGAGTGTGACTTTATTTATTTATTCATACATTTTTTTAAAATATTTTTTTGAGCGTGAGAGCGTCTGTCATAAGCGTGAACGTGAGAATTTCATATATTTTTTAAAATATTTTTTTGAGCGTGAGAACATCTGTCATCCGCGTGAGACCGTGAGAATTTCATATATTTTTTAAATATTTTTTTGAGCGTGAGAACATCTGTCATAAGCGTGAGAGCGTGAGAATTTCATATATTTTTTAAAGTATTATTTTGAGCGTGAGAACATCTGTCATTCGCGTGAGAGTGTGAGAATTTCATATATTTTTTTTAAATATTTTTTTGAGCGTGAGAACGTCTGTCAGCAGCGTGAGAGTGTGAGAATTTCATATATTTAAAAAAAATTTTTTTGAGCGTGAGAACATGTCATAAGCGTGAGAGCGTGAGAATTTCATATATTTTTTTAAATATCTTTTTGAGCGTGAGAACATCTGGCATCAGCGTGAGAGCGTGAGAATTTCATATATTTTTAAAAATATTGTTTTGAGCGTGAGAACATCTGTCATCACCGTGAGAGCGTGCGAATTTCATATATTTTTTTAAAATTTTGAGCGTGAGAACATCTGTCATCAGTGTGAGATTGTGAGAATTTCATATATTTTTTTAAATATTGTTTTGAGCGTGAGAACATCTGTCATCAGCATGAGAGCGTGAGAATTTCATATATTTTTTTAAATATTTTTTTGAGCGTGAGAGCGTCTGTCAGCAGCGTGAGAGCGTGAGAATTTCCTAAAATGCGTTAGGCTCACGCTCAATGCGTGAGAGTTGGCAGCCCTGTGGTTGGTGCAGGCTCGGTGGGCCGAAGGGCCTGTTTCCAGGCTGTAACTCTAGTCTACACTGGAGTAAACTAGACAGCTGGGTGCATGATGAGTACAAACAGTCCCTGTGTTAGAAGTGGCGAAGATGCTCTTCCGACGAGAGAAAAATCGATGTTGTTGACCTGATTTCTCTTTAACAATGGTGAGCCTGTCTGCGCTGAGCAGAATCAGAGCGATAAGCAACTGAGCCGTGTGTAGTTGTTATTCACACTGTGCTCCTGACAAAAAGGAAACCTCACCGCCTGTGTTTCATTGCCTTGTCTTGCATGTAGGGACATTGTGTGGTCACAGAGTCACACAGCGTGGAAACGGAACCCTGCGGCCCAACTTGCCCACACCGCCCAACAATGTCCGGGACCTCCTGCGCCCATTTTATATCTTTCTATCACACGCAGCATCTCTGGAGGGAAGGAATGGGTGACGTTTCGAAGGGTCGAGACCCTTCTTCAGACTGCCTCGGGAGGATAGACCTGTGTCGATCTTCGGTTTAGAAAATAGGTGCCATTCGGCCCTTCGAGCCAGCACCGCCATTCATTGTGATCATGGCTGATCGTCCCCAATCAATAACCCGTGCCTGCCTTCTCCCCATCTCCCTTGATTCCACTAGCCCCTAGAGCTCTCTCTAACTCTATAGAAAGATAGGTTTAACCCAGCATCTGCAGTTCCTTGCGACACACTAGTCCCACTTGCCCCCGTTTGGTCCACATCCCTCTAAACCTGTCCTATCCCTGTACCTGCCTCACTCAAGTTGTGCTACAAGTTTAGGCTGTGCATGCCATACGCTGGAAGGTGAGGAACCTGCCTAACTGCTTCTTAAACGTTGGGATAGTCCCAGCCTCAACAACCTCCTCTGGCAGCTCGTTCCATACACCCACCACCCTCTGTGTGAAAAAGTTGCCCCTTTAGATTCCTATTAAATCTTTTCCCCTTCACCTAGAACCTATGTCCTCTGGTCCTCGATTCCCCTACTCTGGGCAAGAGACTCTGTGCGTCTACCCGATCTATTCATCTCATGAGTAATGTGTACTGTGTGCAAAAAAACCCCACAAAGAGTTTCACTGTACCTTCTCGGTACACGTGACAATAGACAATAGACAATAGGTGCAGGAGGAGGCCATTCGGCCCCTCGAGCCAGCACCGCCATTCACTGTGATCATGGCTGATCATCCCCAATCAGTACCCCGTTCCTGCCTTCTCCCCATATCCCCTGACTCCGCTATCTTTAGGAGCCCTATCTAGCTCTCTCTTGAAAGCATCCAGAGAACCGGCCTCCACCGCCCTCTGAGGCAGAGAATTCCACAGACTCACCACTCTCTGTATGGAAAAAGTGTTTCCTCGTCTCCGTTCTAGATGACTTACCCCTTTTTCTTAAACTGTGGTCCCTGGTTCTGGACTCCCCCAACATCGGGAACATGTTTCCTGCCTCTAGCGTGTCCAAACCCTTAATCATCTTAGGTAGATAAAAATGCTGGAGAAACTCAGCGGGCGAGGCAGCATCTATGGAGCGAAGGAAATAGGCAACGTTTCGGGCCGAAACCCTTCTTCAGACTGAATATACAGACAATGGACAGTAGGTGCAGGAGCAGGCCATTCGGCCCCTCAAGCCAGCACCGCCATTCGCTGTGATCATGGCTGATCATCCCCAATCAGTACTCCGCTCCTGCCTTCTCCCCATATCCGCTATCTTTAAGAGCCCTCTCTAGCTCTCTCCTGAAAGCATCCAGAGAACCGCCCTCTGAGGCAGAGAATTCCACAGACTTCTATGTTTCAATAAGATCCCCTCTCATTCTTCTAAAGTGTCTCTCTCTCTCTTGCTCGATCTTGCTTACGTACCATTCTTCTCCAGCTCCTGCCCATCACCCCGCAAAGTACATCCAATTATTGTCCCTTGAAAGGGTTTGTTTTAAAGTGGGTCACCTTAAATCTCGGCCTGCAGCAGTTTACCAGCCTGACTCAAGTCACCGTCCTCTCCGTTCATTATTGGGCGCTCACAGTTCCACAGCGCAGGAAGCAAGAACGTCAGCGGACTCCTTTAGTTAATTTTGAAAGCACTTTGCGAGCCTTTAGTCTAGGAAGGATCGCCGGATTCCGGTTTCAGCCCAAGATATAGAGAGAGTACATAGGAGATTTACTAGAATGTTGCCTGGGTTCCAGCAACTAAGCTACAGGGAAAGGTTGAACAAGTTGGGTCTTTATTCTTTGGAGCGCAGAAGGTTAAGGGGGGACTTGATTGAGGTCTTTAAAATGATGAAAGGGATAGACATGGATAAGCTTTTCTCATTGAGGGTAGGAAAGATTCAAACAAGAGGGCATGACATGAGAATTAAGGGAGAGAAGTTTAGGGGTAACATGAGGGGGAACTTCCTCATGTTAGAGTGGTGGCTGTGTGGAATGATCTTCCAGCAGAAGTGGTGGAGGCAGGATCGATTTTAACATTTAAAAGTAAAGTGGATAGGTATATGGACGGGAAGGGAATGGAGGGGTATGGTCTGAGTGCAGGTAGATGGGACTAGGGGAAAATAAATGGTCGGCACGGACTGGAAGGGCCGAGAAGGCCTGTTTCCGTGCTGTAATTGTTATATGGTTATATGGTTACATAGACACACAAAATGCTGGAGTAACTCATCGGGACATCCCTGAAGAGAAGGAACGGTCGACACTTTGGGGTCGAGACCCTTCTTCCCGGTCGAGACCCTCTGGAGTGGAGGAATGGGTGACGTTTCGCGTCATTTCAGCCTGAGGAAGGGTCTCGATCTGAAACGTCACCCATTCTTGGGGGAGTCCAGAACCAGGGGCCACAGTTTAAGAATAAGGAGTAAGCCATTTAGAGCGGAGACGAGGAGACACTTTTTCTCACAGAGAGTGGTGAGTCTGTGGAATTCTCTGCCTCAGAGGGCGGTGGAGGCCGGTTCTCTGGATGCTTTCAAGAGAGAGCTAGATGGGGCTCTTAAAGATAGCGGAGTCAGGGGATATGGGGAGAAGGCATGAACGGGGTACTGATTGGGGATGATCTGCCATAGAAACATAGAAATTAGGTGCAGGAGTAGGCCATTCGGCCCTTCGAGCCAGCACCGCCATTCAATATGATCATGGCTGATCATCCAACTCAGTATCCTGTACCTGCCTTCTCTCCATACCCTCTGATCCCCTTAGCCACAAGGGCCACATCTAACTCCCTCTTAAATATAGCCAATGAACTGGCCTCAACTACCCTCTGTGGCAGAGAGTTCCAGAGACCCACCACTCTCTGTGTGAAAAAAGTCCTTCTCATCTCGGTCCTAAAGGATTTCCCCCTTATCCTTAAGCTGTGACCCCTTGTCCCGGACCTCCCCTGATCACATTGAATGGCGGTGCTGGCTCGAAGGGCCGAATGGCCTACTCCTGCACCTATTGTCTATTGTCTATTGTCCTCTCCAGAGATGCTGCCTGTTGCTGAGTTACTCCAGCAGTTTGTGTCTATCTTTAGTTTAGTTTAGAGGTACAGCGCGGAAACAGGCCCTGCGGCCCACCAACCAGCGATCCCCGAGCACTAAAATGATCCTACACACACACTAGGGACAAATTTACATTTATAACCAAGCCAAATAAACTACAAACCTGCACGTCTTTGGAGTGTGGGAGGAAACCGAAGATCTCGGAGAAAACCCACGCAGGTCACGGGGAGAACGTACAAACTCCGTACCGACAGCGCCCATAGTCAGGATTGAACCTCTGCCTCTGAAAGTGCTGTAAGGCAGCAACTCTACCGCTGCGCCACCGTGCCGCCCTTTAAACTAGGTTCAAATGAAAAATGATCCATGCTCCATTTGGATGTGGAATTAATGTTTCCGCTAGTGGAAGAGTCTAGGACTAGAGGGCACAGCCTCAGATTTAAAGGACGTTCTTTTAGGAAGGAGATGAGGAGAAATTTCTTTAGTCACAGGGTGGTGAATCTGTGGAATTCTTTGCCACAGATGGCTGTGGAGGCCCAGTCAGTGGATGGATGTCTTCTTTCTCAATATTGGGGACCATTCTGGGCCCCATATCTGAGGAAGGATGTGCCGGCTCTGGAGAGGGTCCAAAGGAGGTTTACAAGAACGATCCCAGGAATGAGTGGGTTAACCGACGATGAGCGTTTGTCGGCACTGGGCCTGTACTCGCTGGAGTTTAGAAGAATGAGGGGGGGGGGGGACCTCATTGAAACGTACAGAATAGTGAAAGGCTTGGGTAGAGTGGATGTGGAGAGGATGTGGAGCCTTAGAATTGAAGGACGCTCTTTTCGGAAGGAGGCGAGGAGGAATTTCTTTCTGCAGAATTTGGTGGTGAATCTGTGGAATTCTTTGCCACAGAAGGCTCTAGAGGCCAAGTCAGAGGATATTTTTAAAGCAGAGATGGGTAGATTCTTGATTAGTACGGGTGTCAGGTGGTTACGGGGAGAAGGCAGGAGAATGGGGTTAGAAACATAGAAACATAGAAAAATAGGTGCAGGAGTAGGCCATTCGGCCCTTCGAGCCTGCACGGCCATTCAATGTGATCATGGCTGATCATCCAACTCAGTATCCCGTACCTGCCTTCTCTCCATAACCCCTGATCCCCTTAGCCACAAGGGCCACATCTAACGCCCTCTTAAATATAGCCAATGAACTGGCCTCAACTACCTTCTGTGGCAGAGAATTCCAGAGACTCACCACTCTCTGTGTAAAGAATGTTTTCCTCATCTCGGTCCTAAAGGAATTCCCCCTTATCCTTAGACTGTGACCCCTTGTTCTGGACTCCCCCAACATCGGGAACAATCTTCCAGCATCTAGCTTGTCCAACCCCTTAAGAATTTTGTAAGTTTCTATAAGATCCCCCCTCAATCTTCTAAATTCCAGCGAGTACAAGCCGAGTCTATCCAATCTTTCCTCATATGAAAGTCCTGACATCCCAGGAATCAGTCTGGTTAGGAGGGAGAGATAAATCAACCTTGATTGAATGGCGGAGTAGACTCGATGGGCCGAGTGGCCTAATTCTATTCCTTATGACCTTATTTCCATGTTTGAGTTGCATAAGAGCTTCCTCGCTCCTAACAACACGAGGGTGTTGACCGGAAACGCCACCCATTCCTTCTCTCCAGAGATGCTGCCTGGTCCCGCTGAGCTACTCCGCCATTTTGTGTCTGTTTTCTAGCGCTTACTGCCATTACGTCTGTCTTCATGTCCCTCTTTAAAAATTCCCCTTTAAATGCAAATCGTTTTTTAAAAAAAAAGAAAATGTTGACAGCCGTAAAAGGTCAGAATATTTATAAACGTGTGTGACAGGGAGAGCAATTGTCATTTGGGGCAATTTCACAAAATTGTCCTAAAATACTGGTTAATATGTTGTGGTTTAAAATGAAATCTTCCTGCAGTAATGGGGAAATATTAGCTCGGACAGGTTTGCTGAACCACCCTTTATTTCTGTTGAAACCTGCTCACCCTTATTAATTCTTAACTCGCATTTTCGAACATAGCAAAAATTGTTGGATATTAAAAACTAATTTAAAAAAAAAAAGGCCCTTGAAGACTGCTTGGCCTCGAATGCCACTTTGACAACAACCCAACTCTGGTCATTGTTTGAGAGGTGTTGTTCCGAGATGGTTCATAAGAAATTGACAATTTAAAATGGCTGAAAAAGCTGGAGTAACTCAGCGGGACGGACAGCGTCTCTGGATGTGCACCTCGGCACACGTGACAATAAACAAAACGAACTAAAGGGCCTGTCCCACCAGCATGCAACTCTATGCGATTAGCGCGACCTAACGTGGTCGCTTGAGCCGTCCGGCGTCGCAGGGGGCCGGTCCCACTTCGATCGCCGGAGCCGTGCGGAATTGTGCGGAGTTTGCCCCGAGTTCGTCCCGGCACCCCGCGGGGCTCCGAAAAACTGACAATGTCCAAAAATTCCGCGCGGCAACGGCTTGTCGGCTCGCAGTCGCCTCGACGTTTACACACCGCCCCGACATCGTGCCTCCGTGACCCTCTCTGTGTGTGGCTCCGTGGCCCTGTATGTGTGTGTGTGTCTCGGTGCCCCTCTCTGTGTGCCCCTCTCTGTCCTGGCGAACTTACCTTAGACTTCGCTCCAAGTTCGCCTCACTTTGCGCCGCGTTGCGCCACTCACCCGACCTCCGCGCGGCCCCCGCTGCCGGTTTGGTTGCGCTTGCCGCATGCAGGCGCATGTTGGTGGGAACGGCCCTGTACAGGGGATCACCCGACCTCCGCGCGGCCCCCGCTTCTAGTTTGATCGCGTTCATCGCATAGAGTTGCATGCTTGTAGGACAGGCCCTTTACGTGAGGGCCTGTCCCACTTGCTGATTTTGTTCGGTGACTGCCGGCGTCAAATCAGTGTCGCCAAAAGATTTAGAACATTTTCAAAATCCAGCTGCGACAAAAAAAACGTTGCGACAGCTGACAAAACACCGCGCGTTAATACGTCGTCACGCCGCATCACCACCACGTGTTTTTCCGGTGACCTGATGCGTCAGTCAATGATGCCGGCAGTCGCCGCAAAAATCGCCCAGTGGGACAGGCCCCTTAGAGTCACAGTGCGGACACAGGCCCAACTTGCCCACACCGGCCAACAATGTCTCAGCTACACCCGTCCCACCTGGACATAGGAGCAGAATTAGGCCACTCGGCCCATCGTGTTTACTCCACCATTCAATCATGGCTGTTCTATCTCTCTCTCTCACTGCCAGTCTTCTGCCTTCTCCCCGTAACCTTTGACACCCAAACTAATCAAGAACCTATCGGTACTCAATACCCACTAACGTGGCCTCCACCGCCATCTGTGGCAATGAATTCCACAGATTCACCGCCCTCTGACTCAAGAAATTCCTCCTCATCTCCTTTTTAAAGGTACGTCCTTTTATTGTTGTACTCGTCGAGTCATAGAGTGATACAGCGTGGAAACAGGCCCTTCAGCCCAACTTGCCCACACCGACCAACATGTCCCAGCTACACTAGTCCCACCTGCCTGCATTTGGTCCATATCCCTCCAAACCTGTCCTATCCATGTACCTGTCTAACTGGTTCTTAAACGTTGGGATAGTCCCAGCCTCAACTACCTCCTCCTGCAGCTCGTTCCATACACCCACCCACCCTTTGTGTGAAAGAGTTACCCCTAGGATTCCTGTTAAATCTTTTCCCCTTCAACTTACCACATAACCATATAACAATTACAGCACGGAAACAGGCCATCTTGGCCCTTCAAGTCCGTGCCGAACAACTTTTTTCCCTTAGTCCCGCCTGCCTGCACTCATACCATAACCCTCCATACCCTTCTCATCCATATGCCTATCCAATTTATTTTTAAATGATACCAACGAACCTGCCGCCACCACTTCCACTGGAAGCTCATTCCACACCGCTACCACTCTCTGAGTAAAGAAGTTCCCCCTCATGTTACCCCTAAACCTCTGTCCCTTAATTCTAAAGTCATGTCCTCTTGTTTGAATCTTCCCTATTCTCAAAGGGAAAAGCTTGTCCACATTAACTCTGTCTATCCCTCTCATCATTTTAAAGACCTCTATCAAGTCACCCCTTAACCTTCTGCGCTCCAGAGAATAAAGACCTAACTTATTCAACCTATCTCTGTAACTTAGCTGTTGAAACCCAGGCAACATTCTAGTAAATCTCCTCTGTACCCTCTCTATTTTGTTGACATCCTTCCTATAATTGGGCGACCAAAATTGTACACCATACTCCAGAATTGGTCTCACCAATGCCTTGTACAATTTTAACATTACATCCCAGCTTCTATACCTTGAAGCTACAGTTTGTCCCGGATACAACATGTCCCAGTCACACTGGTCCCACCTGCCCGCGTTTGGTCCACGTCCTTCCAGATCAAGGAAGGCCCGAGGGTCACCAAAGAGCCACCGAAGTTCGGGACTGCTCTCTGGTTGTGGTTGGGTGGTTCAGTTGCCTGATAACAACCGGGAAGAGAAACTGTCCCTGAATCTGGAGGAGTGGGTTCTCACACTTCCATACCTTGTGCCCGATGGGAGAGGGGGGAGAAGAGGGAATGTTAACCAGCATCTGTAGTTCCTTGTTTCCACACTTTGTTGGTTGCTGAAGATACCAGCATCTCACGTCCTTACAGGGCCTGTCCCACTGTACGGGGTAATCCAAGAGTTCTCCCGAGTTTCCCCTGATTCGAACTAGGAGAATTACGGTAATAGCCGCTCGTAGGTACTTGGGGCTCTCGTGGACATTTTTACCCGTGCGGGAAAAACTTCACGAGTTACCGCGTTTCCCGGGTACCTACCGTTAGCGTTACGAGCCGCTACGGGTCATCCACGAGCTCCGACGTACCCGCTATGCACTTACCACGAGTTTGATATTTTTAAAACTCGGGAGAGCTCTTGAATTACCTTGTACAGTGGGACAGGCCCTTTATCTCTCCATTCCAGGAGACTCCTGAATTTCCTGATGGATCCATTGTTTATGCCTGGGTGAAACTCTGAAGCGATTTTTGTCCCTGGCAAGACTGCGATCTTTAGGCTGACCATAATATTTCACTTCCAGGATCCAGCCAAGCGGAGTCACGGGTACAATGTACAAATGTTCTCAGTGAGGTACTGAGGTAAATAGCGAAAGGATTTGAGTATAGGAGCAGGGAGGTTCTACTGCAGTTGTACAGGGTCTTGGTGAGGCCACACCTGGAGTATTGCGTACAGTTTTGGTCTCCTAATCTGAGGAAAGACATTCTTGCCATAGAGGGAGTACAGAGAAGGTTCACCAGACTGATTCCTGGGATGGCAGGACTTTCATATGAAGAAAGATTGGATAGACTTGGCTTGTACTCGCTGGAATTTAGAAGATTGAAGGGGGATCTTATAGAAACTTACAAAATTCTTAAGGGGTTGGACAGGCTAGATGCAGGAAGATTGTTCCTGATGTTGGGGAAGTCCAGGACAAGGGGTCACAGTTTAAGGATAAGGGGGAAGTCTTTTCGGACCGAGATAAGAAAAACATTTTTCACACAGGGAGTGGTGAATCTGTGGAATTCTCTGCCACAGAAGGTAGTTGAGGCCAGTTCATTGGCTATATTTAAGAGGGAGTTAGATGTGGCCCTTGTGGCTAAAGGGATCAGGGGGTATGGAGAGAAGGCAGGCACGGGATACTGAGTTGGAGGATCAGCCATGATCGTATTGAACGGTGGTGCAGGCTCGAAGGGCCGAATGGCCTACTCCTGCACCTATTTTCTATGTTTCTGTGTTTGTAAAGGACTCGCCGAGGTACAAGTACCTCAGAACCTGTTACATCATGGCCAACATACATGTAAGAGTTGGCATGTCAGCTGCAGTTTAGAACATGGATCATAAGGTCATAAGTGACAAGAGTGGAGGGACATGAAGACAGGAGTAATGGCATTAAGCGCTAGAAAACAGACACAAATTGGTGGAGTAGCTCAGCAGGACAGGCAGCATCTCTGGAGAGAAGGAATGGGTGATGTTTCGGGTCGAGACCCTCGTGTTGTCAGGCACGATGACGCTCACATGCAACCCAAACGGGGAAATAAGACCATAAGGAATAGAAACACAGAAACATAGAAAATAGGTGCAGGAGGAGGCCATTCGGCCCTTCGAGCCAGCACCGCCATTCACCATTCGATCATCCGCTATCAATAAACTGTGCCTGCCTTCTCCCCATATCCCTTGACGCCCCCTAGCCCCTAGAGCTCTATCCAACTCTGGATCCAGAGAACAGGAGCAGGATTAGGCCATTCGGCCCATCAAGTCTACTCCGCCTTTCAATCATGGCTGATCTATCTCTCCCTCCCGACCGCATTCTCCTGCCTTTCCCCCCCCCCGCAACCCCTGACACCCGTACTAATCAAGAATTTATCGAATCTATATCTGCCTTAAAAATATATATATCCACTGGCTCGGCATCCGCAGCCTCCTGCGGCAAAGAATCCCACGGATTCACCGCCCTGTGGTGGGCGACCACCACACTCTGACACGGTGGGCCGTAGGGCCTGTTTTCGGCGCTGTATCTCCACACTAAACTAAACCACGGTGCACCACCACCACCACCAGGCCGGCAGCAGGTGGGATGCTAATATAGTTGTTGACTAAACCGGTCTCGATCAATTAATCTCCAGCGGAGCCAGACTCGACGCCTGATAGATTTCAGTGATGAGGTGCCTTGGGGGACCTGAGATCTGATTCTTGCTTCTTAATTCCGCTCCTCTCCTCCTCGGCATCATTCTGCTAACAATGGCCGAGGGGCGGCCCCTCAGCTTTCCTTAATGATCAAAAATATATTTAGAACCGTTTGTTAAAGGTTACCTACCCACACACATTATGTTGGAAGGCCTTAATGAGTCGAGGCCTTGATTACTTTCTGCGCTCCCCGAACAAGAGATTAAATGAATATTTAGTTTGTCTCTCGCAGGCAAGCAAGGACAACAGCGGCAGCAAGGGCCCTGTGGATCTGGGTAATTAGATCACGTCCAGCTACCAAGCTGGGCCCCGAGACTGGGTTCAGTTTTGTTTATTGTCACGTGTACCGAGGTACAGTGAAAAGCCATTTAGAACGGAGACGAGGAAACACTTTTTCTCACAGAGAGTTGCGGGTCTGTGGAATTCGGAGGAGGCCGGTCCTCTGGATACTTTCAAGAGAGAGAGCTAGATAGGGCTCTTAAAGATAGCGGAATCAGGGGATACGGGGAGAAGGCAGGAACGGGGTACTGATTGGGGATGATCAGCCACGATCACATTGAATGGCGGTGCTGGCTCGATGGCCTCCTCCTGCACCTATTGTCTATTGTCATTTGTAGAAACATAGAAACATAGAAATTAGGTGCAGGAGGAGGCCATTCGGCCCATCGAGCCTGCGCCGCCATTCAATATGATCATGGCTGATCATCCAACTCAGTATCCCGTACCTGCCTTCTCTCCATACCCTCTGATCCCCTTAGCCACAAGGGCCACATCTAACTCCCTCTTAAATATAGCCAATGAACTGGCCTCAACTACCCTCTGTGGCAGAGAGTTCCAGAGACCCACCACTCTCTGTGTGAGAAAAGTCCTTCTCATCGCGGTCCTAAAGGATTTCCCCCTTATCCTTAAGCTGTGACCCCTTGTCCTGGACCTCCCCAACATCGGGAACAATCTTCCTGCATCTAGCCTGTCCAACCCCTTAAGAATTGTACAGTGAAAGCTTTTTTGTAGCACGCTAACCAGTCAGTGGAAAGACAATACATGATTACAATCGAGCCATTTACAGTGTATGAATATATGATAAGGGAATAACGTGAATAGCATTCAGTGCAAAGTTCGATCAAGGATAGTCCGAGGGTCTCCAACGAGGTAGATAGTAGTTCAGCGCTGCTCCCTGGTTGTGGTAGGATGGTTCAGTTGCCTGACAACAGCTGGGAAGAAACTGTCCCTGAATCTGGAGGAGGTGTGTGCGTTTTCACACTTCTGTACCTCTTGCCCGATGGGAGAGGGGAGAAGAGGGAGTGGCCAGGGTGCGACTGGTCCTTGATGATGCTGCCGGCCTTGCCGAGGCAGCGTGAGGTGTAGACGGAGTCAACGGAAGGGAGGTCGGTTGTGTGACGGGTCTGGGCTGCGTTGCCACGTGGAAGCGATGGCGTGCCGTAACGATGGCAGGGAGGGGAGGCGCAGGGTGAAGGGGCTGTCCCACTTGGCGATTTTTCCGGCTGCTGCCGGCATCGTTGACTGACGTATCAGCGCACCGAAAAACGTGCGGCGTGGCGCGGCGTGACGACGTATTGACGCGCGTTTTTTTTTTTGCCGGCTCCGATATGACGGCGGCAGTCTCCGAGAAAATTCGGCAAGTGGGACAGGCCCTTGAAGCTCATCAACAGTCCATCAGGGGTGGAAGACTGCACCCTTCACGTGGTCCACCCTGTTTCGACTAATGCAATCAACTCGACGTGCACAAACGGAAGATCAAATCGGACAAGTTGTCCGACAACTTTAGGCTGTGCACGCCACAGGGAAGAAGAAGAATAGTCCATCAGGTACCACTCCCATTTGTCACCGTGACAGCACTTTAAAGACGCTTGGACAGGTACACGGATTGGGAAAGGTTGAGAGGGAAGGTCGGCAGGAATTGCTGGAGTAACTCGGAGGGTCTGGCAGCATCTCCGGAGAAAAAGGTGAGAGAGAAAACTGCGGGCCGGAGAAAACTGCGGTTCCGACCCGAAACGTCACCCATTCCTTCTCTCCAGAGATGCTGCCTGTCCCGCTGAGTTACTCCAGCATTTTGTGTCTATCCAAGCTTTTCCGACCTCTCCCTCAAGCTGAAACCTTCCAATGCCGGCGGCATTCTGGTCAGCCTCTCCAAAACTTCCGCGTCAATAGACAATGGACAATAGGTGCAGGAGTAGGCCATTCGGCCCTTCGAGCCAGCACCGCCATTCAATGTGATCATGGCTGATCATCCACAATCAGTACCCCGTTCCTGCCTTCTCCCCATATCCCCTGACACATAAACTGACATCTTCGGTTTCCTCCCACAGTCGCCTAATTATAGGAAGGACGTCAACAAAATAGAGAGAGTACAGAGGAGATTTACTAGAATGTTGCCTGGGTTCCAGCAACTAAGTTACAGAGAAAGGTTGAACAAGTTAGGTCTTTATTCTTTGGAGCGCAGAAGGTTAAGGGGGGACTTGATTGAGGTCTTTAAAATGATGAAAGGGATAGACAGAGTTGACGTGGATAAGCTTTTCCCATTGAGGGTAGGGAAGATTCAAACAAGAGGGCATGACATGAGAATTAAGGGACAGCAGTTTAGGGGTAACATGAGGGGGAACTTCTTTACTCAGAGAGTGGTGGCTGTGTGGAATGATCTTCCAGCAGACGTGGTGGAGGCGGGATCAATTTTAACATTTAAAAGTAAAGTGGACAGGTATATGGACGGGAAGGGAATGGAGGGGTATGGTCTGAGTGCAGGTAGATGGGACTAGGGGAAAATAAATGGTCGGCACGGACTGGAAGGGCCGAGAAGGCCTGTTTCCGTGCTATAATTGTTATATGTTAAATGACTCCGCTATCTTTAAGAGCCCTATCTGGTTCTCTCTTGAAAGTATCCAGAGAACCGCCCTATAAGGCAGAGAATTCCACAGACTCACCTTCCTGTAATGGGGGTGACCAGAACATCATGGAATACTCCAAATGCAGCCTGATTGTCCTATAGAGCCGCATCGTGACTGCCAGACTCTTACACCCGGTGCCCCAAGCAATGAAGGCCAGCACACGGTACTTACTCCACTCCTATCACTTACGACCTTACGGGTCCGCGCCGAACAGCGATCCCCGCACACTAACATAGAAACATAGACAATAGGTGCAGGAGTAGGCCATTCGGCCCTTCGAGCCTCAAACGCCATTCAATATGATCATGGCTGATCATCCAACTCAGTATCCCGTACCTGCCTTCTCTCCATACCCTCTGATCCCCTTTGACACTAACACTATCCTACACAAACTAGGGACAATTTACACCGGTACCAAGCCAATTAACCTACTAAAACTGCGGTTCCGACCCGAAACGTCACCCATTCCTTCTCTCCAGAGATGCCGCCTGGTCTGCTGAGTTACTCCAGCATTTTGTGTCTATCCACGTTTTCCTGACCTCTCCCTCGAGCTGAAACCTGAGAGAGAGGTCAGTCGGTTTGTTACTAACACCTACGAGAGAGAAGCGAGTGTCACCAAACCGGGGTGGAACCCTCTCCAAGACAGACGTGAAGCTCACCGTTTGACCTGTTTTTACAAAATGTTAAATGGTCAGCTAGACATGGATCACAAGACCTACACCAACCCCAAACCAATTAGGAGCAGACGAGGGCATTCGATCCAATTTGTGGTCCCAGCCTCAAAGACAGATGTGTACAGCAATTCGTTCTTTCCACGCACTATTAAAGCATGGAATCATCTCCACCAAGCCAGGGTTGCCCAGCCCGATGCAACTAAATTTAAAGTGGCACTTTCTTCCCAATAACCCTCTCTGACGAAACCCCTCCCTTCACCACCTCCAGTTTAAATTCCAGTTGGAATATTTTGAAGGACCAAGTAACCAAGTAACCAAGAACCCGCACGTCTTTGGAGTGTGGGAGGAAACCGGAGCTCCCGGAGAAAACCCACGCAGGTCACTGGGAGAACGTGCAAACTCCGTACAGACGGAACCCGTGGTCAGGATTGAACCCGCGTCTCCGGCGCTGTGAGGCAGCGACTCTACCGCTGCGCCACCGTGCCACCAGAAGGCGTTCGCTTTCTGCTGGTTAAAGATTCCCACGAGCGAAGGTTGAAAAACGTACGGAAAGAAGTGAGGAATGAGTTGTACGCCGTTTAACGCAGAGTTTGCACGTTCTCCCCGTGACCCGCGTGGGTTCTCAGCCGGATCTCCGGTTACCTCCCACATTCCAAAGACGTGCGGGTCGGCAGGCGTCGATTGACTTCGGTATAAATTTGTAAATTGTCCCCACGGCGTGCGTGGGATGGCGTTAGCGCGCGTGGGGGATCGCTGGTGGGCGCGGATTCGGTGGGCCGCGGAGGGGCCTGTTCCCGCGCTGCATCTCCGAACTAAAACCAAGCTAATCCACTCGATAACCGTCCAGCTGGCTTCGAAACACATCCTCAAATCCCACGGGATGCTGTTAGTCACGGCAAAACGACGCCTGCTTTATTGATGTGTGGGAAGCAACAGCAGATGCTGGTTTGCACCAAAGATAGACACACAATGCTGGAGTAACTCAGCCGGGCAGGCAGCATCTCTGCACACCAAACCTCACCCATTCCTTCTCTCCAGGCATGCTGCCTGTCCCGCTGAGTTGCCCCAGCATTTTGTGCCTCACGAAAGAAGTGCGGACATCATTGGACATTTGTTCTTCCTACCTTGCCATAGCTCAAGTTCCCCTCTCCCCTGACTATTGAGGGCCCGCCCCACTTAGGCGACTCTTTATGTTAAAGAAGGAACTGCAGATGCTGGAGAATCGAGGGTTACACAAAAAGCTGGAGAAACTCAGCGGGTGCAGCAACATCTAAGGAGCGAAGGAGATAGGCGACGTTTCGGGTCGAGTCTGAAGAAGGGTCTCGACCCGAAACGTCGCCTATCACCTTCGCTCCTTAGATGCTGCTGCACCCGCTGAGTTTCTCCAGCTTTTTGTGTAACCCTAGGCGACTCTTTAGGTGTCTGCTGGGGACTAGACAATAGACCATAGGAGTAGGCCATTTGGCCCTTCGAGCCAGCACCGCCATTCAATGTGATCATGGCTGATCATCCCCAATCAGTACCCTGTTCCTGCCTTTTCCCCACATCCCCTGACTCCACTATCTTTGGAGGCCTATCAAGCTCTCTCTTGAAAGTATCCATTGAACCGGCCTCCATTGCTCTCTGAGGCAGAGAATTCCACAGACACACAACTCTCTGTGTGAAAGAGAGCGGCGGAGACCAGCTCGAATCAGCTGGCAATCTATATCGGCGAGACCAAGCGGAGGCTGGGCGATCGTTTCGCCGAACACCTCCGCTCGGTCCGCAATAACCAACCCGACCTCCCGGTGGCTCAGCACTTCAACTCCCCCTCCCACTCCGTATCCGACCTCTCGGTCCTGGGCCTCCTCCACGGCCAGAGTGAGCAACACCGCAAGTTGGAGGAACAGCACCTCATATTCCGCTTGGGGAGTCTGCATCCTCTGGGCTTAAACATTGAATTTTCTCAATTCTGTTAACCCAGACTGCCTCCTCCCCACCTCTCCCTCAGCCCTCGGGCCCTGACATTCCTTCTCCATCTCCCCCCCCCCCCCCCCACCCCAGTCGCACTAGCTTCTCATTTTCACACCACAAACAGCTTACAATGGCCTGCTTCCTTTATCATCGATACTTTTTTGCATATCTTTCATTCATTGTTCTTGCTTTATCTCTCCACATCACTGTCTATATCTCTCGTTTCCCTGATCCCTGACCAGTCTGAAGAAGGGTCTCGACCCGAAACGTCGCCTATCACCTTCGCTCCTTAGATGCTGCTGCACCCGCTGAGTTTCTCCAGCTTTTTGTGTAACCCTCTCTGTGTGAAAAAGTGTTTCCTCGTCACCGTTCTAAATGGCTTACTCCTTATTCTTAAACTGTGGCCCCTGGTTCTGGACTCCCCCAACATCGGGAACATGTTTCCTGCTTCTAGCCATGTCCAAACCCTTAATAATCTGATATGTTTCAATAAGATCCCCTCTCATCCTTCTAAATCCCAGCGTGTAAGCTCAGCCGCTCCATTCTCTCAGCTGATTCAGGGACAGTTTCTTCCCGGCTGTTATTGGGCAACTGAATCATCCAACCACAACCAGAGAGCAGTGCTGAACTACTATCTACCTCATTGGAGACAATCGAAACTAACTTTGATCGGAATTTGCTGGCTTTATCTTGCACTAAACGCTATTCACGTTAATCCCTTTATCATGTGATTTGAGTATAGGAGCAGGGAGGTTCTACTGCAGTTGTACAGGGTTTT